>JAQIWH010001419.1:0-31882 GCA_034695005.1 Cryptops parisi | reverse complement strand
ACATTTTTACAAGTCCGAGGAAAACGCGTTTAAAGAACTGAACTTGCCTTGCTGTCTATGGGCTATGTCAGATATTTGTTGCACTAATATCTTTGCACATATAGGTGTTTTGTGTAAAATTATGCGTGAGGAAGACAAAATTGCACCTAACATTCGAATATGCTTCTACCTCATTTTTGACAAAAATGTTACTTATAGGCTAATTCTTTCACACCAGGCCCTTCAATTAATTTTTGAACCCATAATTGATTTATTTATGTCTTTATTACAACATATATGTTACAACATATGTTGTATTACAACATATGTTAGCTTATATCATATCACGTAAATCCAATGAACGTTATTTTTATTGAAGTAACATTATAACGTGTTAATTTTTCTCACGAATTCTGTTTCAATGATTCGTAAAATTCTTTTCTTCGGAGGACAGCTT
This sequence comes from Cryptops parisi, assembly GCA_034695005.1. Lineage (NCBI taxonomy): Eukaryota > Metazoa > Arthropoda > Chilopoda > Scolopendromorpha > Cryptopidae > Cryptops > Cryptops parisi. The sequence goes on along the minus strand of JAQIWH010001419.1, from coordinate 31,446 downwards.
TGTCCATAGAGTCGGATAGTCTATGTTCTTTGTGTATTATTTGAGAATAAGTAGTGTTTACAAGCTTTCGCGTGTCAGAGACCAGTGTTATCTATAAATTTCCATTTGCAAGCTGCAAACATTAATTGGTTCGGACTGAACTTTCGGTTTTCATCTTTGGTCGGTTAAATTCATAATGATTTTTTCAACAACTGTGCCTAATCCCCCGGAATCTTATATTGACAAGATTTTGTGACAGGCACAACAAGATTGTAGAACTTTTCTGTCAATTATTTGACAGTGAAATCCACTCCTATGGACCACCGACGCAATTAGCGTAATTAGGAACAAAGCATGAATCCGTGCTTGCAAAGCAGAAACAACTTCATCGATTAGTCCTACATAATAGAAATGCTAAGAACTTTACCTTAATGACTTCAGCGGGTATGGGGTGGCTGAGGTCAGACCGTGTTTGCGAATGGTCAGTTATTGAACAATTAAATTTTAAACAAGATTGTTGCATCGTGGCAGTTCCCCTTGGAGCAACTTGCATTGACAGGCTATGACCATATTAGGCACCTAATTATTGTCAGAAAGAATGTTTTCGGTGGCGGAATCGGTAGTTTGTATGCACCGTATGAATTATGCATGGTTGCTTGCTTTTGTTATCGTCAATTTCCTCCAGCAGAATGTAAAGTGGGCGGACTTGTGATATTCAGCTAACTGGGGATCTGCCTGGCCACACTTCATAAGACTTTATATTTTTCCACTTCGTTTTTGTACCCCCTCGATTCGAGGTGAAAATATCGATTTTTTCCCCTACCGAAATTACTTGGGCTAGCAGGCAATTTTCAAGTTGGAAATGGATTTGTCCAGAAATTGCTAACAAAATGTTAGCGGTCTTTTCGATGGCCAAATTTTCTTCTCGTGCGCCAAAATCAATTCCAAATCTTTTCTGCCGCTTCCGTTGTTCAGTTGACTCTTTACTCGTTCAATTCTTTCTAGATGTCTTTCTCTTTCTACTTCTTTATAACGCCCCCCCTCGCTCCCTCCACTTCTCTTCGCTTTTGCTCTAGCTCCGAATGTTGTGTAGATTTAGGAGATTGAATGGGAACATGGCATTTATGCGATTCAAGAACCATACTATTCTTTTCATGCAAGTAATTGTGGTAGAAAACGGGGTCCCGCTTTCTTTAATAGAAAGAAATTTTCGTTTTTAGTGGCAATGTTCTTTTTTCCCTCTTGATGATTTCCCTTTATGTATTCTACATAGGAGCTTAAATTGTTCTCTTGGTTTATTCAAAAAAAGAGAAATGTAAAGTTGAACGTTTGGTATTAATGCACTATTGTGAATATATAAACTCGGTGATTTTCAAACAAGTCTCAGTTATCCTGGATTCCGTTTTATTCGACATGACATGCCATATGAACGTTGTCGTTTACCGAATCCATTCAGCATTAAGTTAAGATTTCGTTGACAAAAGTTGATAATTTCTTAGAAAGTAGCGTCATTTCTCTACTCGTTATATTAACTTCACTTGTGAGTGAATAAGTTTGTGAGTAAGCGAGCTGGGAATTGAACGTATACTGCCATATACAGTCGTTTATGAGAATATACGTATAGTCCAATGTACCTCAAAACGCATCAAACGAGAACCGCATAAATTAAAAACCGCATAAGTTCAATGTAAAAAAGTCGCATATATGAATAAATAAATAATAAATTGTAGAAATCAAAAATAGAATCACTTAAAACTCGCATAAATCGAAACATGCACAAATAAAAAATAGTATCTTTTCAACTAAATTGGTTGGTGTCTTGTTGCTTATAGTAAGTTTGAGTAATATGTATATACAGTATGTCATTTGATTTATTGTAAATCTTATTATCCGACATTCATTTTCCGGGATTTAGATAATCCGATGGTCTTTTAGTTTAATTTATTTTGCATGTACTTTAGCGCTGAACTTTGTAACTCCAGGGCAAAATTCATAAACGGGTCACAAGGAATCAAATAATGTCAAAATGACCTTTGGTTGCTGGCTATTGTGATGGTTACTGGTGTTGACTGTTTTCGAGGTGCATTTGTACCTTATTATTTCAGGCCCAGAGGGGAGGGGCAACACCAAACACATCATCATCAGCCTGTTATTATTTTATTATTATAGTGTAAGATAAATTGTAGTACAACGATAAAACGTTGAAACCTAAAGCTGCACTGCGTTCACCAGCCGGCTGACAATCGCTCGAGGCAATGTCAATACACTAGCTTTATATTATCCACGAAGAATCTTTTAATCAGGCAATAGTTTGAGATATATAGTTTACATTAATCTCCGCTAATCATTGCGTATCAATCTTGGCGATTCGATCAATGTTGACATACAGACTATGATGGATTATGTAAGTGTTGGCAGTTTGATCGTTGCTGATGCTATACAATCACAAAGTTGACTTGAATGTGTATTGTATGCAATCCAACATCGTTTAATAAAATTGAATTTTTACGACAGGCTGTTAATTAGTTTGCAGTTTCAGATCTTTCGAATTATGGATTATTGACAACTTTCTTAAATATAGTCAAATAAATGTTTATTTTATTTTATTTTATTTTTTATTTCCTCATAAAATGATTTGTACAAATCAAAGATTAACAAAATAACAAACAACAACAACAAAAAGTAACAATGTAATGTAACGTAACGTAACGTAACGTAACGTAACGTAACTTAATGTAATGTAATATAATGTAATGTAATGTAACGTAAAGTAAAGTAAAGTGAAGTAATGTATGTAATGTAGAATATTGTAATATCAATGTTTCCGTCCCATACAAAATCCAAATGTTACAGCGCCGGTACTTGGTTATGTTTTATCATGCGTAATAAGAGTTTAAACTTAGTTTTTATACTCAGTTTTTAACTGGGTTTATGCGTTTGTTCATCTACTGAAACGAATGAAAAATCAGTCTTGCAACAAAAAATAAATAAAATATACGTACTTATGTATATGAAGCTCGAAATTATTCGTTACGTTTTGTTCGTACAGCGAATAAAATATGAAATGTTCAAGAAGCATTAAAAATGCGATTTCGTATTTTAACTCGCAGCTTTTCTTGGCTGAATTCATAAACCTGAAAGCTTTGGGTAGGGATGCCATTAGTTTACTTTTCCTGTTTATTTTTTATATTTCAATTTTTAATGTGGATAGAAATTCATGTAATTAAGAAACATTGAAAAAGCAATTTAAGTTTGCTTGACATTTCGCTTGCAGGAAACGTTAATGTTTTTCTTGGATAAAACGCTACTTTCATTTTAAGGACATCACTTGTAGTTTTCATATATATTATTTTACATTCTCATGCGAAAAGAGTGTCGTTTTTTTTTTGAGGTCTCTTACACGGTAAAATAATTAATGCATGACACTCATTTGCATTCGGTTCAAGTTCTTGTTCGTTTGATGCAAGATGCCCAGGAGTGATGTCAATTTCACTATGAATTGTAACCACTATTTGATGGAAAAATAAAACATGCATGTCATGGAACAAATTCAACTTGTCTTTGGCCAACTTCACTTGCAATGTCCATGTTGAGACCATTGAAAGTTAAGTAGCCTGCAGATATTTTGCTGTTTTATTCATGATATCCCTCTGTTGAAATGATATTTAATTTTTAAAATGTCATTTGCATAATGTCAAACTGTGGACTACTGCCGCGGGTTTTTAAGAAATCATTGTCCGATTCATGGACATGAGAAACTTTTGTATACTTAATTATTTTTTAACCTGTTTTATGTTAGTATTTCATAATTGAGATGTTTTTGATCACTGAACTGCCAATAAATCTGTAATCTGGAAAAAAATACGAACAATTTCTAATAAGTGTTTATGTAAGAATAGCATTACACTATTCGATTTCTTTTATTGTTTAACGTCTTTATATTCTTTTGTATTCTATATGTCAGGGTTTTCGAAGATTTGACTATGTTTAAAATTTTTGTAATTTAATAGAAACAAGTGTCAGTAACCAATAATATCTTGGGAGTTTATTTAAAGGTACTTCTACACCATGCAACCTAGAGAAAACATTGTCTGAAAGCATCAGTTATACGACATTGACTAATTGAATCGTCTTAAACCATAGGAAATAAAGTCACAAATTTAAGCAAACGATGATTTTTACCAATTCGTAGGTTTGCATGCTATTCTTCTTGATTTATAGTGTCGCGTGACTCTCCCTAATTGGTCCAGCGATATAAATCTCAATCTATGCTTACATGATGACTTAGTAGCTTCATTTCATGCATTAATTCTATAACAGAAACTGTAAAAAGTTGGTTCAATATGGTTTTATTTTCAATATTAAATTGAATTAAAAAGATCAAGTGAATTTTTATAGTTTCCATGCATTTTGCGATAGTAAATATACCGATATGAAAATAAGTGTTCTTGAGCATTGTTGATGAAATATGATTCCATTTATTTGATAGAAAAGGCCTCTCATACATCATGTCACAGGTCATCACTTTATTTTCTAATTTCATCCACGTATGTCAAATCATCGTCGTACAAGACGAAAGCAAATTATTATTCTATGTGACCAACGCATTTTCTATATTTTATATGTTTTTGTTGTTGTTTCTTTGAACCCATTCTCAATCAATAGATATCCAATTACACTCTAAACATCAATCCTTGTCAAAACAGGACAGTCGATAGCTTTTTCACTTTCTAAAGAAAAACAAAACCCATTCAGACACTATTTTTCTTGCTGTATGTTGTTCTAAAACGAAGTGAGATGGGTGTTCAAATCATTTAATCAACTTTTTAGGGCTACTACAATTGTAGCAATTTCAGTTTCTAAGGATTTTTTTCTTGCTTTGTTGTTTGGTTAGTCTTATGATAGCACACGCCGATTTGTTGTTTGGAGGGAATTTCACTAAGAACTTGGAAGAAAATTTTCACCGTGGACGTTTTTGAAGCTCTTTTTCTCTTTGAAAGAGATTTGTGTGAAGTTGCGACAAATTGACCTATGTGCCAATTTGTAAGTTTTCTCGGTGAAAAATTTTTTTTTGTTAATATGGTAGGTCCACTGAAACTTCAAAGACATCAAAGAAATCCTTTTACAAAGGGTTATTTTTCACACACTTTTCTTTCCGTCTGTTTTTTTTTCCGCTTTTGCTTGAGTGACATGCTGTTAATGCTCTATAAAACTTTAAGACCTTCTTTCTTATCGATCAGTAGCAGATGGCATACTTTACTTCTCATTTACTTAAAAGTTGACAAATAATAGTGTGAAAAAAGTGTTTTGTTAATGGGATTTAAACTGAAAATAAATTGCTATATTACATACTGTAGCATTAAGGGGATTTGTTGTTGTGGAGCTTAAATACATTGAAAGACGACTTAATGTCTAAGCACTTGACCATCAAGATACGCCAGTATTTTTATTTATTAGAATTTACCAGTCTCAATGGACCAAAACAAAATTAATATACATAATAATAGTAATTACAAAAAACTGAAAAATAAAAGGTAAAAAGAGAAAAACCAACTTGAAAACAATGAATAATATGTTTATACAAATGTCGATCAATCTGATTTTCTTATTGATCAACTTCAGATGAGTTTTCAATTGGCAAATTTTTGCAATACTATTTTATATGTTGTCATTGATTGAAAGACAAGTACATATACATTAAAATACTTTTACATCTATAATATAAAATACATATACTTATATATGTTTTTTTATATGCTTTATATATAGTTTCGCTTTATGCGAATTTAGATTTACACGATCTTTGAAACACTGATTTTGTTTGTTAATTTAGATATTTTGTTTTGTTTTTGTGAACAGTTCCATTCCGGAATGCAATTCATTTAATTAAAAAATAATAAATAATAATGATAATAATAGTTATCAGTGCGAAACGTACATTTACATGGTATTTTCTGCAAAACAAAGCGAATTCAGTTCATATCTTTGAGTTATTCGATATGCAATTTATTTTGAGTTTTCAGTAATTCCATTTTTCGAATTCACCAACTTTTGATTTATGCAAGTTTCAATTTTGGCGAATTTCGGCAATCAACTGGTGGTTGATTGTCAGTACAATGTGGATTTTCTGGAGAGTTGTTTATTTTTGTTGGTTTATTTGTTTCTTTTTCAAGTACACAATATTCGCTTTCAACATTTATGACATAAATGGAAAACTGTTGTTTCACTAAGCCTTTACAAAAAGTGAAAGTGTTCATTTTTTTTAAAATTCTATTTTGATGTGAACTGAAATTTATCTTTTTTGTACTTGAAAGATGTTTTTTTCTGTATTGTTTGGACAGGTTTCATCTCTGTATCGTGACGCAAGCATTGGTAATGCAATCAACATAGTGCTGGTCCGAATAATACTACTTGAAACGGAAGAAAACGAGGTGAGTTGACAACTTTTTAATTGTGTTGTCAATCAGATGTCAGATCGATAGTTCCTTGTCGTTTAAACCTGTATATATACATATTTGAATGAACATTTTTAAATCTTGAGTAAAAGTCAGCTTTAACTCATGAACTTTTAACTGGCTTAGTGCCACTGAATTCTCATCGGTATTATGTTTGAAAATGAAAACATGGTTAATCTTTATATGCGTGTTATTATATTGAAAATGACGTAAACAATTATAGTTATTTTATTGGTATTGAATAAATTTGAATGAACTTTAAAGGGGGCATTTCATCACTGAACTGTAAGTTATAGCTTTTGTTCATCATAATTGTTCATTTAATTAGGGAATTTCAATAATCTCAAAATCCTCGATATAACGCGATGTTTTTACATTACAAATCAATGAATTTTCATTTCACACTTATTACAATTTTTTAAAGAAAATGTAATATGTGTTTATTGCACCGAAGAATTTTATTTTCTATTCTCAAAACTTTATTTTAAAATATTGATATTTTTCGGTATTTTAAATTACATGAATATCGATAAGTTATTCTTCAATAACTTGTAACATGCTGAAACAACGTTCAGTCAAACTCGGGTATAACGAGTTTAACATCGCTCGTTAATACTTTGACTCGATATATTCGTTATGTCTCACCATGGCTTATAATAACATGTTAATAATAACATGTTATTATAAGCCATGGTCTCACTGTTGCTGTTGTTTTTCATGCATATACATGATGATTCAGAATGGTTATTCCTAATTTTAATTGGCAACGATTACATTAAAACTGCTTCATAAGGATACGCTTTATATGTAGTTTTGCTAATTTAGATTTGTGCGATCTTTGAGTAATTCCATTTTCAATTTCTCCAAATTTCATTCGATTCGTGCGTTTTTTGTTACATTGGACTTACGCTCACTTTACGTGATTTTTGGTGTATGGACTATTTATACAGTATATTATTATAAATGTTTTTAAATGCCAATATACGTTCAATTCCCAGCTCACTCAGTCATTCACTCACAAACTCACAAGTGACAAAAACACAAAGTTACAAAATCACTCGTAAGTAAAGTTAATATAAGGCGTATAATAAAAGGCATATAATGATAATGAAACATCTTTCAATAATAAACTGTAGTCCGAAAATACTTCCGTAACGAGATACAATGGAATTACGGAAATGAGAATGTTATATACTTTCAATGTGGAATGTAACGTGTTGATTTTTTTCCAGTATATACTATATAATGATAAATTACTATTGAGACAGTGTACAATATTATCGATACGTTAAAAGTATATTTCTTAATTTCTTTGTATCTCGTTACGGAAGTATTTTCGACTTTAGTTTATCAATAAAAAAATTTTCATTACATGCCCTCTATCATCTCTGAAAATTAGAACTAGTTATTCTGAATCACTCAGTATAGACATCATGTATGATGATGATGATGATGATGATATAACAACAAAATGACTCGTTTTTGTTTGCTCGTAATGTCCGAAATCTTGCTTTAACCGTGACAGCGTTATAAAAAAGTTCGACGGTATATCGATTACTTTTCAAACGACGTTATCACATGTTTATTTTGCGTCATGGAATCTTAAGGTTTCGAGGAATTGTTTTTGTTCGATATACAATGTATTATATATGAAAAATGGTAATGCCCCAACCAGTAAGGCTCAAGTTTCAAACTCTTACTTCAACAGCTTTGGTGTCTTTTCTTCTTCTCCTTCTTCTTGTATGAATAGAAGTGCGTTATCAATGTTATCATTTTTCACCTGCTTCAACCCAGCTGGCACCGAGAGCTCTGTTCTCAGCTTTTTGGATTCGCCTGGGATACCAGCCAGTGGAAGTTTTTATGGTGGAACCTGCATAATAAAAACAAACCACTGGAGATGGTAATAAAATACTTGATGGTCCTTTTGAGCTGGGAGACCGTTCAGGTGAGGTCATGGAAACAGACCGCACTAGAAAAGTTTTCACCTGTGTTTCTAGACAGGAAGATTTTTGTCACAGCTCTTTTTTTTGCGGGGTTGGATATCGTCTTAAGTTCCTCAGTGAGCGAGTCATTATGTCACATGAAAGTGAGATGAAATCATTTATGACCATGAGAGAAGTGAATTAAAGTATCATGTGATATCTTTTTTGTTTCGTTTTATGTAAGGTTATGTTATTGAGATATAATTGTTAATATAAAGTAATAATTGAAAAGAAAAAAGGTTAAGTCAGAAAGTATATTAATTTTTCACTAGTAATAAAAGTAAAGAATTTTTCACCTTACTGACTGGGGTAAACCAGTAAACTTTTACACCAGCACGACGTTTCGTCTCCTGCAGGCTTTTTCCAGGTAGAACAAAAGAACAAAGATGGGGAGAACAAAGGTAGAAAAGCGCGTGAGAGAAACAAGTAAACTATTTACATAGCCATTTTCTAATCACACTCTGTGTGTAATTACACTGAAAGTGTGATTAAAGTTGGCCGTGTAAACAGGCCACCTATGTTTATTTCGCACATTATTTTCCTGTATTCTTTCCGCTTGAAAAAGGTTCTAGAAGGGAAACGAAACGTCATGGAGATGTCAAAAAGATCTATCTGCATAGTGGGGCAAAAAATTGTTTTTTAATAATGTTATACTGGTGTTAAATTACGCTTACCAGGGTTGGCAATTATACTTTTGAAAAAGTATATTGGAATTTGAATGATATAAAAAAGAGTTTCGAACTTTCGAATTCCGTGGTTACGTCGAATGTTTATGGAATGCCGATATTTGTAAAAGTTGTTACAGGTGTGTTTTACATTCTGAGAGTTAACTTTCCTAATTGTATTATTAATTTATTTTATTTTTTAATTTTAGCTTCAGGAAGATCTGACCATCAGTCATCACGCCGATAATACTTTAAAGAGTTTTTGCAAATGGCAGAAATTAATTAATCCAAAAGATGAATCTCATCCGAATCATCACGATGTTGCTATCCTTCTGACACGGTAAGAATGTGAGCATTTAATTATCTTTTGCGTGCATAAAGGAGCGCTTTTCGTTTAACTTAATATCGTTAACTCTGCAATAAGTGTTGAATATGCGTAGCAACTAAATAATCATACTCCACAAGTGTGGCCTGTAGCAGTTAAATGCAAAATTTTGCAAAAATGCCATGGTAAATTAAAGATGTGTCTGTTGTACGTGCAAAATTGAGCTACCATATAAAGAACGTGTCTCGGGAGTAATTTCGTCTCGTGATGGGTTCATTCACAAGGAATCCATCCATTTTAATAATTCCCACTGTTCGTCGCTTTGGTATTCAATGTTATGCAATTGTGCTCGATAACATTGTCACAATTGTACAGTAGTTTGTCGTTGGTATCTCATAATTAATTGATTATGGTTACAGTCGAAGAGAGCGTACAATGGAGTCTGTATGCAGTTGGTAAAATAGATTTATGTAACAAAAATTTTAAATTTTTAAAACTTTATTAATTACTTGCGTTACCCGCCGGCTTCGCTCGCGGTCGTTTTACAATTTTGAACAATTAAAACGGGAATCAAAAAATTGGGTTTAATCGAAAGTTTATTAAATGCAGAGCGTGGAGTGCAAACTCGCGCTCGCACTCGATGCTGTCTCCAACCATCGCGCGCGGGCCATGACGTACCACTATCATGGTGCGTCATGCGCAAGCGCAATACCCGCTCCACACTGCTGCCAACAGCACGAAGCTTATAAGAATACCGTGATTATCCGAGAATAGTTATCGAAGCATACATTTAATCTGGTTAAAACTTACTTACTATGTTATCTGGGACCTCTAATATGCTGACAAAGAAAATCAAGTTAATCGCATCAGTATTTTTTGCGTGGTTGAGTCACAAACACACAGGCGGACTTTCGCATTTATATAATAGTAGGATGACAATGATCCAAAATAGGACTGTTATGCGAAAATATTTTATAGCCATTGTATACAGTATTTCTCTTTATACGTCATACTTGTACAGTGCATATTAATTAGTAGAGGAGGCTTTCTAGCATAACACAGCGCATTGCTGTGTTATGCGCCTCATTAATTAGGCTTTTCAGCAATACACAACGCATTGCTACAGCGTTTTTAGGCTTTCCAGCATAACACACAGCATCGCTACACTTTGGTTAGCATTTTCAGCATTAACTCAACACATTGGCACAACTTGGTTGGCTTTCAGCATAACACAGCGAGTTGCTACAGCTTTTGCAGGCTTTTCAACATAACACAACGCATTGCTACAGCTATTTCAGGATTTCTAGCATAACACAGCGCGTTGCTACAGACCTTTAGGCTTTCGGAATAACACAGCGCGTTGCTACAAATTCCGCAGGCTTTTCAGCATAACACAGCGCATAGGTTGGTCACAGTGTTTCAAACATAACACGAGAGCAAATATTGAGAATCACTATATATTGAAACGCCATACATTTAAATCTTGCACCATTAATTTTGACTAGACATGAGAAATTCAATTCGAACCCTCGAATTTTGAAAAAATATATTTTCAGGTTTCGAGGATTCGAATTCAGGAGTTGGGTGGAAAAACGGCGTAAGTTCACTTACGTCGTTATTTTATAAAATGCATATATTGAATCATTTTAGACCAGGCTATAGCATAAAGAGATTGGGTTGCCTATAATTTTCACTTTCTGATTTTTTGGAGCAAAAATATGGAACGCCAACCTGAACTTTTTTTTGTGATTTCTTTATTTTTGTCGCTTCACTTCTTGGTTGTTTCACTCGCTTGTTTCACTTCCAAAATAATGAAAAAAAATACTGATCTTTGGAAAAACGGCGTAATTATAAATTAGCACGATATTTGGAATGACGGCGTAATTGCATTTTTAAATTAACCCTGTAACTTGTGCCAGAACGTTTTTTCTTGCTCTTTTTTCTTAAAACTACATTTTTTGAGTTACGCCGTTGTTCTACCCAACTTCTCAATTGAATTTCTCATTCCCAATTTTGATCCAACATGCAACAGTTGCAATGTTTTAAAATGAGAGTATAAAAATTTAAATTCCGTGCTGTGTGCGTCTTAGCTAGATCTTGGCACTTTTTTCTCACATTCTTCACTTGACGCGATTTTGACTTATTACATTGAGGATACGGCACGTGCAGCATTAAAACTGGAATCACTTGTAGTGTAGGTTGTTACCTGATGATGGTTTAATACCGAACGAGCGCGCGAATTATAGCTCACAATGAAATTTGCGAGGCTATAAGTCTCAAATTGGTTAAAGGTGAAAATAAAAGTTGTAGTTTTGAAAATTTATGGCCGCCTCATAAATTGTGTAAAGAAAAGATTGCCATTACCCAGAAGTTAAATGGGAATTGATTCCGTTTCATTGCAAAGGTACAAAATGCACGAGCCTAGGAAACCGTTAATGGAAAGAGATTGGTTTTAGAATTGTGCTCGAAAAATATCTTTTCTTTTCTTAAAATTCTCACTCTCTCTCTCTCTCTCTCTCGTTCATGACACTTACAGGAAAACCATTACATGTTCGAAAAATTTTTATTTGCAAACTCACGCACCCTTTCTCTCTCTCTTTCTCTCTATTTTTTTTCTCAAAATTCTGTATTATGAGCACATAAAATGAAAGTTTTAATCGATATTTTCTCCATTTACTCATGTGCACCACCAAAAATCGACTGGCGATCTATGTGGCCGCGAGGTACAAACTGTATAAAGATTTTTCTTCTAGCTTGCTAGTAATAGCCTGCGAGTAATCTTAATCGTCTTTGTTCGCTCCACCTGTTTTTTTGTGTGTGTGTTTTGAAAGATTTAAAATGAATAAAAGCACACGCAAACAATAATTTCTTGCTTCTAAGATTACGCTGCCAACTTTTGTAAATTGTTATTTAAAGTATTTTGGGCATAAAAAAAAAGTAGATTTTTTTTTTCATGGTTGTGGGCGTATTAGATGCTTGAAAACTTTGGCAGTAGGATGATGAATTTTTGACAGGTAGTTGAAAAAGTGCCAAAAAACGTGTTTGAAAATGAAACTTGTGCGAGGTGAATTTTTTGAATGAAATTTTCAAATGCAGTTTGTTATTCTGATCGTAGTATCTATTGCACAAGGAGGCTAAGATTTCGGTAGTATTAGTTTCTAATGAGGTGTTGAATAATGATTATAATGTAGGCCTAGTTTAGTCTTGGTCCAAGTTAAGTGTATATATTTTATATGTAATTAACGCGGAAGCTTCCTGTGGCGGAGGCATGCTCTGAATTAAGTGGAACATGTTACAAACATAAATATGAATATCAACATGCACAATTTATTATTACATGTTTGGCTAACTTAATTTTTCTTCCATTAAACTTACATATTTTGTTTAAACAGTCTTTCTGAAGGTTTTAGAATCTTGCCAGAAGGCTTTCATTTTGAATCAACATATTTCAGCCCAATGTTTTCAGTAAGTTTTCCAAAATTGATACAAGTTGTTGAACAGTTGTGAAATCAATAAATAACAGCCTATTTAAAAAAAAATAATATTCTTAATAAAGGGTAATGATTTCGAATTCTGAATAATTGGAACCTGAGATATTCTGGATAATTAATTTATTTAAATTAATTGTTTGTTTTCAAATAAGGACCTGTAACCTACTTGTTAAACATTTTCTTAAAATACTCTGTAAGTAGTGAAACAGACTCATTCCGTTGATGTTTTTTAGATCACTGGTGTTTCCATATTATTGATTTCTGGATCTGAGGTTGTTAATTGCACAGTGTACAGTCGCATTACATGTCGTTAAATGAGGATTACGTGTATTCTTACGGGCTTAATTGAAGAGCCTATTTCCAAAAGCCTATTTAAAGCTCATGAAATACAATTTTTCAAGAAACGTTTTTGTTATTCATTTGACCATAGACTTTGCCTATAAACGTAGTTTTTGAGAGTGATTTTCAGTAGGAAATAATACGTTTCGAGTCATGAAAATAACATATTTTGAATCAGCGATGCACAGATAGTTTTCAGAGGCTTTCAACTAAAAAGTGGAGATAAGACGTTTTGGGAATAAGCTTTTCAATTCACAACTTAAACATACACAGTTGGTATCCTATTTCAACTCATATCCAATTCACCAAATTTATACAAAGATGTCTAATAAAATAAATGGTTTGCTCTTTTTTTTTTTATTGAAAATGTTTTTGTAGTGATTGTTGGTTTTTGAATGAATGGTTGTCCATGTTTTAAGCATGAGTCTTGATGTCTAATCTAGTTGTGTCCCCTATAGCTGTGTTATTTTGTTCAATTCTAAGACAGACTTGGGTATTGGAAGACACTGGCCGGTCTTGCTCAGGGAATTGAAGTCATATATATTGTGTTGTGTCTATCGCAAATTAAATCTTTGGGACAATGACATAAAGAAAAGGGGAAAAAGAAAAGATAGGCAAGGAGAGGGGGAGTAGGAGAGAAACTACGTTTTGCCATCAATTCTGATTTTAAAGTGGAGTAAAGTTCAATTTCATTTCCAAGCACTTCTCGTTCAGTGGAAGAGAATTTGCTTTTCAGTCTGGAAATTGATAAGAAAGAGTACAAAAGATCACAAAAAATAGAATTGGCTTGGCAAATAAATAACGTTTTATCCAATTGAGCGTGACATTGTAATCAAATGGTAGCTGAGGATTGCAATAATTTAAATGTTATTGGATTTTGTTCGTACTCGTACAGTATAGGCTATACGTTTTGCTTTCAGTGGGCTTTGTGTATTTTTTTTGTAATTAGGTGATGTGTTTTAGAAACTGATGTATCGTTTGTACAGTTATTTTGATTTGTCATTTTTGCTCTTTTTCATGGAATGAACTTAACTAAAAAAAAAATGCTAATGAAACTTCTAGTTAATTTATTTTGTTTATTCTGTTTATTCATGCAATAGTTACAACATTTGCACGCGGATGAATGAGCCTTGCAGTACATTGGGTCTTGCGGAAGTGGCCGGCATGTGTCAACCTCATCGTAGTTGCAGTGTCAATGAAGACACTGGACTAGCTCTTGCCTACACGATTGCACACGAAATGGGACACAAGTAAGCACATAAATTTGTTTGTTGTTTGTCAACGTTGTCATTTTATTTGTAAACTGGGTGCTCAATTTTGTAAATGAAGTAGCGAATAGAAACACGGCTTGCTCCGAAAGAGACCGGTGGTTATGAAATGACAATATTATCATTTTTATACTGTAGTGTGTACAACGTTTCTCGTCGAAGTGTGGTCTTTTAAGGCCCCGGGGTTTTCAAAACATTTTAGAAAGTCCTCGAGTTCAAAATTATCTTCAAGATACTAATATTGAAATTATCATAATCACTAATTATTATACAAATTTATTTCCGGTAATTATAGTAGAATTTTGTTAATCTGACCCTCAATAATCCGGTTTTGTCAATAATCCGGCCTTCTGTCGTGATGAAAAAGGGCTGGGTTACAACACTGATATCAGTAAATGTGATAATATGATACCGTAGATACTACGTAGGCCTACTGATTATTTAGGTTTTTATTAAACACAGTGTTACTGTGTTACAGTAACACTGTGTTTATTAAACACAGTGTTACAGTAAACTTGTAACACTGAGTTTAGTAAAAAATTAAACTGACATTATTTTTATGCCCTCTCACAGTAATCCGGTACTCTTGCTAATCTGGCACCCCTCTGTGCAAAAAAACAACCAGATTAGCAACAGTCTTCTGTACTTGCCCAATGAAAAAATACTATTTTTTATCAATAACTGGACGGTCACCCGTACAAAAGCACGGGTTTAGTTATTAAATATTTTTGTTTTAATAATTTTATTAATAATTTTATTAAGATAAAGTTTAATAAAACTGAAAAAACTGAAAAACCGAACCTGAAAAATGAACAAACAAACAGATTGTAATATGACAAATGAATAATCAGTTTAATGACAATTTTTAATCAAAACACAATACAGTAAATTTTCGATTGAATTAAATCAATTGAAAAAATTAATTCACGTTCACGGGCAATTTCCAGCTAACGCAAAAATGTAAAAACATGTCTTTTTGTTCACGAATTGTCAACGTGCACTGAAAGTACTATTTCTCTCTTTCTGTCTTCCGCAAATGGAATGACCCAGCATGCGCAATGCAATGCGCGGTCGTTGGTACGCACGTGGCCTAGCACCACAGGCTCTGACGTTAGAGAAAGTGGCTTTTATTTATAGAGATTATTTAAATTTTTTCTGTAAAATCAAAGCTTTGCCAACTGCCATGCACTAATTTGGAAAATTATTATATTTCAAATTGAGATATTTTAAATATCTCAATTAAAAATATTAAATTAGAACTAGTAAAAAGCCTATTAATCGACGGGCACCTGGTTCAGCTGGTGTTGTTTTAAAACCGTTTAGTTGAATTTGAATTGAGTCAATGAGCTATAGACAAACTTACATTAGCAAATTTGTATATAGGATTTAATAACACTTTTCCCAAAGAAAAATTTTTTTGTATAAAACATTTTTCTTATGGCCTACTGACACACGTAATTTTTGGTGTGGCTATTAGAACAATTTGTGAACAACTATGCCGTTAGTTTCCTAACCAATGACAGCTGGTTGGTAAGATGCAGTTGTCCAAAAATTGCTTGAATTGCTGCACTAAAATTGCATGTGTCAAGCGACCTTTAAGTTTCAAAATGGATCATTAGCTTAGAAAGAGATCCTCATTGATTGTTTGAGGGTTCTTAATCATTTTCAAGAGTTTTAAGAAGTTCCAAAACCAAAACACGTTTGTGAACTGCTGTTAATAGTAATACAAGGGTTTTATATTGTGTAAAAGAATTTTAATAAAAATTGCAGACTCTTATATTTGTCATTTTTAATTTTTTTTTTTTTCAGTTTTGGCATGAGTCATGATGGGCCTCAAAATGGTTGCCAAGCAGCGTTTGGTGAGCAGCAGCACGTCATGTCACCTCATCTTCATTCCGATACGAGTCCCATGGTCTGGTCCATCTGTAGTAGAAGAGAGCTTACCAAGTTTCTCGAGTGAGTGTCCGCATCACTAATGTGATGATTTCTCTTTTTTTTTTACAATAATATCTTTTTGTAAATCAAATTTTTGTGCATCGCATTTAACGACAAGGTAGTGGTGAAAAATATTCACTTTATCAAAATCCTTTTTACTGCTCGAGGTTTATCTTTTTTTAAAAAAACTTGTGGTGCTTTTAATGGCAAATTAGTAATGGGAATTTCCAGGGAATGTCTTGTCATTCTTTTTTGGAACTCGGGATGATAAGGTTTTATGGAACGGGAAAAGTAGTTTTTATAACAATTCGGGGTCTAGTAAATTACCACCAGCCGATGATTGCCAACATCAATTTTTTTTGTGTGCCTAGAACGATAACCGTGAAATGCTGATTCATAGATATTGAGATAGCGATAACAATCGCACGTGATCTAGAGATAGCTGGAAGAAACGGCGCGACGATGAATTATGGCCGTAATAAGAGAATAGGTCCACCTTTTTGATCTTCTCGAAGAAGGCGTTTTGCCCATTCCAATGGCGAGCTTCTTGCATTCGCAAAGGCTCGTGCCTGGCAAGTTAGGAGCTCCTTGCGTTTAATGGCAGGACCACTCCTACGCCAGCCCAGTCATTCCTACGGGAGAGAATGTGACGCTGTTTCTGATTGGCAGAAATTAATTGCTGATTGGACGTCATTTCATTTGCAGAGCAGAAATTAATTTCCAAACACTCCACGCATTTCAATTTTCTCTTGCTGACACAATGCGGTGAGAATCCTGACTGAGTGCCCTAGATGGCCATTGGCTGGAGAGTGATGAGCAAGGATGGGGGTTTAGTATCTGAAAGGACATTTTGAGAGATGTTCTTCCGAGAGAGATGGATGCTCGTCTATTACATATACAGTTTGAATATTAATTCTTTCTCTGGAGAATGAAAACAAGTGTTGATAAACGCGATCGTAGGAAATAGGTTTCACTAATTATGCATAGTGGTGATGGATACAACACCATGTCTTTGTACATTATTCATTCTTGTAAATGGCATGGAAGAAAAATCAGGTTTATTCAAGAAAATTGACTCATAAATAGTGTAGAAATAAATTTCGGTATCTCTTTTCGAATATTTTGCTACGCCATGTTTTCGCGCAAGATTTCAATTGTGAAGTCCAAGAGTGCCAGTCATGGCTCATTATTTATTGGCAATGTCAGTGATTTATTGTAAATTAAGTCGATTTATGGCAGATATTTATCTCTTTGCCAATAAGTGAAAAGTTGATTTTAGCAAGTGAATTTAATTAATTTTTAACATACGAGTTTGGCACGCAATTTACTGCCGATTTCTTCATTGGCAAGCATGTTAAATTAGCGTTCATCGATTTGCAATGCGAATTGTTTAGATGAAATTGCTTGATTTAATGTGTATGCAAAAGAATTGCATGAATTGACACAATTTGCCAAATGATGAACTCAAACGTGCAATTAATTTGTGGTCACCAAAACCTCCATTGGCTTTAGCTAATGCGGACATGTGAAAGTGGCAGTTAATGATAAGCTATAATTTTAACAGAAAATCAATGGCCTCATTGAAAGCTGATTAAAGTGTTCTTTTAAAGGTGAAATTATCTCTCTCACGGGCTATGGATTAAGTTCCAACATGTTTTTATCGTTCTTTGGCTTGCATGTTTTCTGGTTCTGAAATTGATCAAATGATGGTCCAACCATTATTGGTGTTGTTTTGAACCAGGTTAATAATGAAACTAAATAACACGAAGGTAGTAACACATTCCACGTCGTCCCACGTGTGATTACCAAACACCATTCACTCTTATTCAATTATGGGTGAATCGGTCATATATAACCAAATGTTAAAATGGATTACATGTGTCAATGTCTCGTGTAATTCCAACTTCTTGTGTTTTATTTTCCTGGTGAACATCCATCTTACCTATTTGTTTAAAGTTCTCTATCTATCAACTGTTCCAGTATGGGTTTTTTCCTTTAAAATTTTGATGTGCACTTTTTTTGGATGGGGAAGATTTTATTCGGTATACAGCTGTCAATTGTCCCAGGAAATGAAAAATCAATCTGGTTCAATACTCTGGCAGCTGGCACAGGTTTTATTTTTTTTTCTCTTTATTCTATTCTATTTTTTTTTATTCTGCAAATGGAAGGTGAAAGCAGGGAGCATTGGGTTAAGCTGTAAGGCCAGCATAGAGTAGCTGATGCTCACCCAGAGAATGGGTACTAAATCAGCGGTAATTTCCTGCCCTTCAACTTTAATCTCAAACTGTGTCAGGTAAAGCTAGGGGGTTTGGCAAAGGGTTTTTTTTTTCTTACTCTTCGATGAATGAAAACTTGCAGTGGCAGACTGTCAGACTTTAATGTACGAAATTTTCGATTAATAGTGTTAGGCAGCATAACCATGGTACCGTAGTTAAATGGTATGGCTTCTTTCTTATTCGGCAAAATTAAAATCGGAAAATTTTATCGCTGCAATAAAGGGAAATTAAAAAAACATGTAATAAGCTAGATGGTGGTGGCTTTTGCAGCTTTTGAGTACCGATTTGTTTTCTGTGGCGAAAGATCCAGGCCAAAGGGTAGCCACACTACCACACGTGACATCCAGGTCACAGGTCGTACATGCCTAAAGCACTGGTGCTTTATTTACGATGTCATATCCAAAGGTTTGTGGCATCGGAAAGACTTGCTCCGTGCTTTCATAAGTCACAGCAACGTTCTACCTTTTCCACACACACACACACACACCGCTGTACAATGTGTGTGTGCGGGTTGGAGTATGTAAACCTTTAATAGGACAAACGTTTGCAGCGTAACCCTTGGTATTAGAAATCATTCATTGGATTATATTTTACACGACATCTGTGTAATGATGAGAAAGGTTAAAATATTTTATTTATGACAAATTTTTCACATCGGATAATACATTACATGACATCTACTTAATAATCAAAAGGGTAAAAATAATTGAAAATCAATTGAAGGGCTCGGTGTAAACAGGTGTTAAGTCACTTTTTTACAATTTCGAGGAAAACACGTTTAAAGACCCGAACTTGGATTGCTGTTTATGGGCCATTTCACACTTCACACTTTTCGCACTATTACCTTTGCACATATGGTTGTTTTGCTCTAAATTATGCGTCAGGAAGGTAGAATTTCATCACATTTCAACAATTTTATCACAGCAATTTCAACACATTCGAAAATGCGTCTAAGTTATTTTTGAGAAAAAATGTTATTTAAAACCTTTTTTACACCAGGCCTTCAATTTTTCACAAAAGTTTTTTTTATGAAACGAAGTAGAACACAAGTAGCATAAATCAGTGACGAGTTAATCAAAGTTAATATAGTTGTATATGAATGTCAATATTTTTACGAATATGTAGATTATTGTATTTAAATTATTAAACGCCGATAAATGGTACCCGTTAGGCTTAATATGTGTAATTCAGGAAGCATGTACTCGTTAATTAGTTATATAGTAGTGTTGATTAACGCTGAAAGTGGCAGGTTAGAATAAATTAAATTCAGTTTTGATGCAGTGGTTTTGTCATTAGACATAATCAATATTTAACACTAAAATTAGATTAACGATTTGGTGGAAATCTTCAGTTTTGTAGCACGTAGTCAATCATTCCACGGAGACTTCACTTTCTTGACTGAGGGACTCAATAGATTTTTGTTGCTGTCAAGTCGTCTGTGCATTTGAATTGTGCTTAGTTTGCAGATGTTAACAACATCCTTCTTCACCTCTTCTTCACGTGATTTCCAAACAGTGGTTCGATATTGATTCTTCCAAGTGCTTCGGCGAAATCGAGGTTTATGCTGATAAGGAAACAAAAGCATGTCTGCTGTAAACAAAGAAACGCGATTCCATCGTGGACACGGAGCATTTGACGTCTGCCTGTTGAATAGCCATTTTGAGTAAATTTATTTCGCCGCTTCACACAAATCATCCTTCAGGATGAGAACGAACCAGCTTCCATTGTGAAGTTATTGACGTGCTGAAAAATTAACTAATTTATTCTTCCACACGTCAGTGAACTCCGAAGAAGATGAGAGGAGTTTAAAAATTAAAAATTAAAAAAAAATGTTCTCTGCCTCGGTAGTCGAGAATTTGTTAGCGATTATTGTCGTTAGATGAAATATTAAACCCAAATTGGAAATGATGAGAGGGAAATGTTGTTCTTGAATTTTGATAGGCCGGTGCCACCATTAATAATATAATCATAGAGCACTCGGATTTCATGAGAAGGATTAGAGTGGAAAGGTCCATGCCACCGTTTGATGCTTCTGCTGCAGGGATTCTGTTAAATTCCCAGTTGGAGCCTGGGAACGAGGGCTGAGATGGGAGATTATGCGCAAGTGATGATACCTCTTTAGGGACGAAGGAAATGGAAACATGTGGAAGTGAGAAAGATAAATGATTAAAATTCATGAGATAAATGAGCATTAAGTTTTTACCCAAATCACGTGATTACGTGCTTAAAAATTTAATTCAATTCACCTGGCTTTGGTCGATAATTCTTGTCATCCACCAGTGGCTTACATCCATTGGTAAAGTTGATGATCCATAGCCTCGCAATCCCATTATAGGTGGGGATTAAGATGATAAATTTCGCAGGGTTATTGAAAATCTAGCTGCCACTTGAAATCAGCAAGCTAATCATGATGCGCGATTAATGATTTCGGATGACAAAGAACAAGCTTTCTTCTTCCTCGTCGATGACGTGGATTTCGGTACAACGGGCAAAGTCTCATAAATAGAGCGTTGTTGACAAATTCGGGTGATTGAACGAAGGTTCTATTTCAGAAATTTATAAAGTTGCTGAAAATTTCAGCAACCATCGATTAAATCGTCCATCATCTTTGGTAATACAGTGGAAGTTATTATGATCACGGATAATGTTATCAATCGGCTATTGTTATCATTATCAGTCGGTCCCAAGACACCGTTTAATATTTTATTCTCATCGTTTAATGTCATCTGACATTGATCGTAATAACCGGATTCCACTGTATCAAAAACTGTGTAATCCTAAACTATTTTTAGGTTTAATTTTTCATTTCACGCTATTTCGCTTTTTGTCAAAAGAATCTGCAAATTGATATTTAAAGATAACGCAGTTAGTTTGTTTCTATTCAATTGCATGCTCGGGCGAAGAGCTTTTGTAGAAATTCTTTTAATCCACTCGAGTAGAAGAATCTAGTGGTATCTAGTTTCAGTTAAATCGAAGAAACTTAAATGGGCGCCTTTTGTTTTCAGTCAAAGCAAACCGAGACATTCAACAGAATTCATCATATTTGACTTGATAAAAAATGAGAATTTAGAAACTTGTCATTTTCTCTTTCTCGGTAACAGCAATTCCAGAAACAGTAGTCATGCTAAAATATTCATTTCATCCGATTTTTATTTCCTTTTCCGAGGCACTTGAACCAATTTGTCAGCCGTTGAAACATTCATTGAATTTTCATGACAAAAGAAGCACACACAAAAAAAAAAAACTGATGTCAGCAATACAATTCCACTGAAAGGAAGACACAATAGAGACATCACCCGTTTACTTTTAACCTCTCAGCAAAACTAACTAATATTGAACCTTGGCCAATGTTGATTCTACTTTCAACATGGAAGTAAAAATTTTTTTTTCTCTTACAGTATTAGAATTTTAAAGTTGCTCTTTGAGAGAGATTTGATTGTATAGCCCAACAAATTTGTTCGTTTTAAATGGGAAATTTAAGCCATCGTGGATGAGTTTAAATTAGATTCAGAAGAATTGAAGGTCGGTATATAAAACTGAACCGGAATGGACACGGAAAACGTATTTGTTCAAAGACACGAATCGGTGAATAGTTGATGACGACAAATCAGTGAAACTGTTTAAGTTTTCTGCTTTAAATCCTTGGAGAAGCCTTTTCAAAAGATAGTGGCTGTTTGTAATTAATGTGGTAAGGCTTAATATTTGCTTCTATTCAGCTTCTGCTGTATCATGCAACCTGAATGGCATAACGTTCCAATGGGATGGGTTATGGCTTGTTTCATTTGATTTTCGGTTTTACACATTTCATGAAGTTCATTATTTTTTTCACACTTTTAAAATTGAACGTCTCTGTGTAATGAAACTTTTACTTTTTCCATTTAATATTACTTTGTCATGCTGCGTTCAATTGGAGAAACGACAAGTTGATTATTGATTTGTATTTTTTTTTCTGCTGGTCTTCCTTTAATCTTAAATGAAATGCTGAAAGAGAAAGTGATTTTGGTTTAAATAACACTGCATAAAAAGATAAAGGAACGTGTTTAAAATTCAACTTGTGTAAGCGTATGCCAGTAGTCTTAGTTTAACATGGTAGATTATTCTATATTATTGCCAGGTTCGTAGGTCTATGTAACTTAAGAATTGATGGAGAATTTTATCAATTTGTGTATTAATTAAACTTGGAAATTAAAGTTGGTGAATAATGATGTTGTTGCAACTTGTGCTAGCAAAGTTCATTTCACCAGTTTACAAAGTTGGGTCACTCGGTGTTGAGTTTCATCAGCAGGTCATTTTCCTTCTTTTTTTTCCCCCCTTTCCATATTTTCGATTAGATGTCATAAGACACTGGGGATTTCTCAGATGTACCCTTTTGGAGAGATTACTTGGTGACCAATTAATTTTGGCTGCCGTGTCGTCACGTTCGGAAAAGACGTGCTACGAAAGGAGACCCCAAGAGGAAGATGAGAATATTGGAGACATGTAAGATTGGTCAGTGGGAGTACAGAATGAAAGCGTCTTTCGTGCTAGAAAGAGGCTGTTTGGATTTCTATACTTTTTTTTGTGTGTTTGTTTCTGGAATGGTTCAGAAAAAACAGCTGCAACAAGAGGAACAAAGTTGGGGGGCTTCATTTGGTGAAAAGAAGAGAATGTCTCTTCTTTGCAGCACGTGCAATCATTTTTTACAAAACCTAGGGTACAATAAAAAAAAAACAACAAGGTTACAAGGTTTGTTGTTTTTTTTTCCTCTTCTTTCTGCTTTTGCTACCGATTTCAGGGAAAGGTGGAAATTTCTTTTTAAGAAAGTTGGGGAGTCTGTTGTTTTTTTGTTTTTTTTTCATTTGGCAATTTGCAATGAATTTTGTTAGAAAAGGTCTCGAGACGTGAATGTTGCAAGCCACACACTTGCATTTCAAACTATGTAAGAGAAGATAAGATTTAACTTCGAGATCGAATGAGAGCGAAAATAACTATCGCATGAAAATATTTCAGTGTATATGCTCGACTGTCTCTAACACCGTAAAAATAATCTTCGTTAACTTGTGTAGATAAATAATCAAGAAAGACGAAACATTCTGTAATAATCCACTGCACTTCACTTTTCTAAGCTTACTTGAACCTATTTTAATTTTTTCATTATTATTGATTGTTCAACATTATAACAAGATTTATTTCAGAATAACAATCACGTTGTGGGTGAACTATTAGTATTTCTTCTTTTTTTTTTAGAAAATATCTGTTATATCTATGACAAAAGATATTATTTTTGTCAACAAAATATCGATTTTTGTGGCGCCGTTATAGCGAAGCGCCGTAAGTCGGGGGTATGTTTTTACAAAGTAAACAGACACTAAGGTGTAATCTCATTACGTCCTTTCGAGTGAAATTGTTCTTTAACTATACATAGTACAGTAATCAGTATAGAGTATACATTATTTTTTATACTGTGAAATGCGACACCCAAGTGTGTAAAGGCTAATTGGGTATTCATTTATTAAAACCACAAGGTAGGTGAGATTAAATCACTAAGATCTCTCCTTGTCCTCCTACTAGAAGCGCCAACGATCACAATTTGCTTGTGTACCTTTCACGATTTTTCTTGTCGCAAGAACAATGGCTTGCGGCAAACTTAGATTAACTTTTCAACTTTATAATGAATTTGACGGTAGAGTGGAGTAAGATAATGAGCAATCTTGCTTTTTAATTACACGGGAGTTAGGTGACGAACATTTTTCCTTGGCCTAAAGCGTTTTCTAACCGCAGCAGAATTGTTTTACACACGAAACGTAAACTCGAATCACTCTTTAATCCAACAAGGATAGGATTCGGGTCTCTGGCGAATTATGGAAGTTTGCAAATTCAGAGTCTTCGTCTTGTTTACTATAACAAAAATTTTGTAATACTAATCTACGTGTACTTTACGCCAGTGTGTTTGTCGTTTGGATCGGGTTTTCACTTGACTACTAACATTTGTTAACGTTAGTGAATTTCTAACTATCGAATTTTTTTATAAATTAAAGGTTCCGGGCAATATAGTTACAAGCCACACTTTTTCCAAAAATGATATTTTCACATGAAACTGTTTCTCAGTATTGTTTCTAGCTTGTTATTTTCTGGATTTTCCAAAAAATGGCCGCATAATGTATAAAATAACTCACTATGGTACTCTTTGGAGTTTCTCATCAGAAAAATGTCTTTCCTGAACAATTTCCAAAATGTGGCTCATTTATTGTTCGAAGTCTTTTAAATTACATTTTTCATAATCACGAACATTTTCGGGATTATGTAAGTTATCTTCTTCAAAATTATGGAACTTTTTTAGAAATATTGGAAAGTTTTTCAGTGGTTTGCGGTTTTTCTTGTCTTATCGGTTTTCACGATTTATGATATTTTTTTCTGTGTACGGAAGTTTTGCAGGATTATAAAAGTTTTCGTGGATTATGGATGTTTACTCCGAAACCTCTTTTTTATAGATATAGCCAAACCAGTATCGACTTTGGGATTATACAATGCCAGATTAAGATCATGGGTATTTTTAAACCCTACTAATGTATTTCACCCTCACTTCTTTGCTCAATACTTGACAGTATCCTTATCACAAGTTTTTGCGTGAACTGAAGAAAACAATATTAGCATATGGTAAATAATTTCAAGTGGCAAAACATGGAACTAAGTTTAATGACTTTTTTTTAGCATTTTGATGAATGGTTTTTTGTTGTTGTTCTTCGATTGGAAATTGATGCATTTTCTCTTTTTTTTTTCTTCAACCTCTCTTGTTGCATAAAAAAGTTGCATTTTTCTCTCAACCCCCACAGTGACAGATGAATAATATCCCCGGGACCCCAAATTTCTAATTGAATTTGCGCACCATAGCACGCGATTAATTCTGAATGTTAATGAGCTTATGCTCTTTCTTCGTTAGCAATTTTCAATTATTCCGTCTTCAACAAATGAGATTTTTGCAAACGGGGAGAAAAAAATGTCTACCGGCAGATTAAAAGGAGTGTTTGGGGGGGAAAAAGTTGTTTACCGGTTGACTTTCAAATGAACATTTTAATTTTCCGTGAACTTTCAAATTCGTAGTTATTCATAATTTGTTCGAGAAAGGTCTCGAGGTACATCTCAAAAATTCGTTCGTGAAAATTGAAGGAAATCGACGAGAAAAGCGTTGAAATCATGTTTGATAACATCTGATCGAACTGATGGATTTTAACGTTTTCGTTTTTATATTTTTTATATTAGTTTCATTTGTGAGTTTGTGAGTGAATGAGAGAGTTGGGAATTGAACGTACACTGCCATCTACAGGTGTTTATGAGAAATATATTGTATAGCTTAAATGTACCAAAAACGCATAAATCAAAAAGCGCTCAAGTCAAATGTAAAAAAAAAAATTGCATATATAAATAAATAAATCGAAAATTGCAGAAATCAAAAATAAAATTACTCAAAACTCGCAAAAATCAAATATCGAATTACTCAACGATCGCATAAATTTAATTTTGCATAAATCGAAATTCGCATTAATTGAAACGTGCAGAAATCAAAAATGGATTTTTTGCATTATCTATGTACGTACGTACATATTTGTATATGACAGTAGTTCTATATAAAGAGTATGCTTAAGATGCATTTTTAATGTACTTGTTTTTTAGCTACAGTTATGTTAACGTTTGTTCTTTTGTTTGTTCCGGCACAATGGCAACAATCTAGCAATAATGACAGCTTATGTGTAGGCTTAATTTTTGTTCAAAAGTCCATATTTAATGCGGATTTTGTATTGCACTTTTATTTTAAGAATTGTCAAGTCTTATACATATACGTAAGTACCTTTTTGTTTAATTCAAAGCAATGAATGACGATTTCACTTGATTTGAAATATACCGTATATTCACAGTATACGATATTGATATTTCAGTTTGTTTTTGATCACTTATCCCTAGTTTCTGCTGATTCAGGTTGAAACTTGTTTCAACGTCATTTCTAATATTTCAAAATCCAGATTTGTTGCAAGATCAGAATTGAATACAAAATATGAATTCAAAATTACAGTGTAGAACATAACAATTTGTAGGGAGAACAATATACAATATTTTGCATGTTCTTTACAGTATAATATCGAATTTAAATTGATTTTCTTTGCGGTTGCATAGTTATACATTATTCTAACCTCTTAGACTATTTCCAACGACAGTTTTCATGCAATTATCTGGAAAGACTTTTGCAAAATAACAATTTTCACTTGAAGTTATTTCTCATTCTACAATACACGGTTTTGTTTTTCCTTTTCAGTGAATTGTAAACATCTTTTAATTAATTATATTTGTATGGTGCACTGTATGCAAATGAATTTTCCTTCGAGAAAAAGCCACGAGTGGATGGCATATCAAAAGTAATTCTGCTTCGAAAAATGTTCGTCTGCCAACTATTCAATTTTCTTTCTGTTCTCATAACACTGTCTGCCACCTCTATTGTCGAATTTTCAATCGAAGGATTTCCAGGAATTTTCTCTATCATCGAAGATGAGTTCTTCATATTTTCTACAACTTTTTTACTACTACTAAGGCTATGTTGTTTATTATTCAATACGTTCTATTCGTACCATGTAGGAAATTCCAGTTCTCTCAAACTATAAACGAGAAACTTTTTTATGTGAAAGGTATGCATTAAGCGTAATGTCCATGCGATAAACTGTTGCAAAATGTTAACTGTAAGGGGTAGTGTTATTATTGTTGTTATTAGTGTTACTGCAGTTTTGCTTGTTGTTTTTTTTTGGAAAGTCGTTTAATCTGTATCTTTTTTTTTGCAATATTCATAATTTGAATTTCACATATACAGTATTGAGCTGCTGAAAGATATTTCACCATCCCATTAGCTATGCTAGTTTTTTTCATTTTTTCAACATTAAAAACCAGAATCATTTTAGATATATGGCTGAAACCATAATTGCCTATTTATAGCGAAAATATTTAATGGCAGTCATTTTCTTTTACTTTTATATATATTGCTCTAGAAAAGATTTTTTTTTTCACTACGGTATTATTATTATTATTCTTGTATAAAGAAAGTGATGCACTTTTGTCCTTTCACATGTTCAGGAAATGATATGATGCAGTTGAAAAATGATGTCACCTGCTTGTGACATATTCTGCATTGGTGCTAATGGAAGCTCATTTTCATCATTCAAATTTTAATGGTTCAACCTCTTTTTTTTTTCACCTTACTGAGATTTTTCTTAGTGAAAACCAACTAAAAATCTTTTTTTTTCTCTCCCACTAAAAAATATTTCCTTGAAAATAGTCATTTTTTAACAGTTTGCATTGGCGCAAGTTTCATTTTCCTTTTTTTTCCATTTTTAAATACTTGTCATTTATTGCTAAAAGCGTAAAAAAAGTTTATGTGAAGCCTTACATACATTATATGAAAATGTCGGAAAAAATGGCGCCGCATAGAACTATGAAACTGTCTATTTCAATAGATCGCCACAGGCTTGAAATTATGTACAATAGGACTTTGCTGTTTTGCTTTCTGCTTTTTGGTGTTTTACACATATGGCGGTTTTCAATTATGTGTATTATTCTTTAAATGGTTTTTGACCTAATGTGCGCATCATTTTTTTCTATATTGTTTTTATGTCTAATTATACAGGGGATTCCTGAGAGGTCTAGTAAAATTTCAACTACTAAAACAATGAATCAAAACAAACAATCTATATACACATGGTTCCGGAAATGTTTTCTTCCTGGGATAATACACGGTTAAGTTGCGTAATTGCATAGGTTTGTGGTCTTATAATCGCTGTAGGTATGCATTTCCAAACTCATGTTTATATAATATTCTTGCTTTGTGTTGATGCGTAGCATCTGTGAAATTAGAATTTCACTAGTTTGTTTTATGAACACCCAAAATGTTTTAAGAACACCCTGTATTGCATGACTAATACTGTACAAGATAGTGTACACGTGTCACACTGAAAACTCGATTATCCGTATCGCGATTGTACAAAATTCCAGTTAATTCGAATTAGGTGAAATATGTTATTTTAATATAAAAGTCGATATCAAAATATCATCGTTATTATTTTTGGCTATGAGTAATTTAATAAACTATTGCAAGTTAATACTTTACATACATATTGTTTATTGAAATGTTCACCGTTTTTTAATTCGTGTAACGTTATTGACTTTTTTTAATACCAAACCGGACAAATACATTGAAATTCCAGATTATGCAAATTTTTGTTTATACGAAATAACCTTGGTCCCATCGGAATCCGGACCATTGGTCATAGGACTATTGGTCATAGGACTATTGGTCACAAACTATTGGTCATAAGGACTATTGGTCATAAGGACTATTAGTCATTAGGACTATTGGTCATATGAACTTTTGGTCATAGGGTCATTGGTCATAGGTCATTGGTCCTATTGGTCACATAGGTCATAGGACTATTGGTCACAAGGACTATTGGTCATAAGGTCTGTTAATCATACAACGTTTTATACAACGTTTTGTAAGTTTCAAATGTCACATAAGTTTTATTTCAAATTTGACCAAATATAACCGGATTTTTTCATTTAACTGCAATGAAATGAAACATTAAATAAAATGAGTAGATATATTAAAAATGTTAAATTATTAAATATAAAAAGTTACTACAGTAATTTAAAAACGTAGGCTTACTCGTTTGTACTACCACGAGTAAGACATTCCTTCATGCTTTTAATGGAGTATTTCGATTATGCAACATTTGAATGCAATATCTAGATTTTTTCATGGAAACACGTAGGTTAATTTAAAATAAGCTTAAACGTGTTAAATTGATTACTTAAAAAACATATAAACAATGCACGAGAAACATATAAATTAAATTTATCTACCTATGTCCATGAAAAAATCCAACTATTGCATAATTGAATTAATCGATTAGAAGCATTACTTTTTTATCGTAAAGTAATTTACGATGAGTACGTTTGTAACAACATTTCAACAAACCTCAATATATTCATAATGGAGCTTCATTTCATTGCAGTTAAATAAAAAACGCGTATTATTCAAACTTGAAATTAAAGTTAGAATAGTACTTACTGCAGTACTTACAGTAGTCTATTCAATGACCAATAGTATGTGACCAATAGTCCTATGACCAATATCCCTATGACCAAAAGCCCATATGACCAATAGTCCTTATGACCAAAGGTCCTTATGACCAATAGTCCTTATGACCAATAGCCTGTGACCAATAGTCTTATTACCAATAGTCCTATGACCAATAGTCCAGAATTCCCTGTAACATATTTATAATATTTACAGGCAGCAATCCATGAAAAAAATTATAAATTAAGGTTACAAAAAAAAATTTCTTTATTTGCAATATATTCAATATCCTAAGTTCAATGAAACGATCTGCCAAACATTCCAATCTATTCAATCCAAAAATAATTTTTAAATGTTTTTGTATCAACCACAGCTTAAATAATGTAGATTGACTGGCAGTTCCGTACACTTCTATCTCATAAATCAACCACGTATAAAATGGGGAGTAGTAAATTAACATGGAAACATTCATGAGGTAACACATTGCATACCCTATACACATATCCAAGTTTTTTTCGAAGCTTGAAAGTAATGATGTTGACATGTGATTTTCAAGTCAAACCCCTGTCCACCATTATTTTTAATCATTTATATGTATTCACCCACTCCAACCTCTCAAGAGTATAGAAAACATTTTTGCAAATATGAGGGACCTTTTTCTTTTTGTAGTAAACAACATAACTTTGGATTTACAAATATTAAGTTCCATACCATTCATACAAAAGCCAATTACTAAGATTTACCATAGCCATATTTACTTGTTCAATCAATACCAAAAATGAAAAGTCCTATCGAATCACAATAATGTTATCGGCATACGTTATAACCTTTACTTCTTTAAATACATTAAATAGATTATTAAAATATATATTAAAAAATAAGGGCCCCAACTTTGATCTTTGGGAACCCCATTCATTAATGTTAAATTTTCTAAATTACTACCATCATTTTCCACAAATTGCTTTTTATTAGTAAAGAAACTCCCAGAAACACTTAGCAAAGTATTGTGTATCCAATGGTATTTAAGCTTTCATAATGAAAGTTCATACTGCACTATGTCAAATGCTTTAATTGTGTCAATAAAAAGTCCAATAACAAAGTTCTTTGTAACCAGGTTTTCTATTACTTAAATAAATCCCTGCATAACTTCAAGAGTGGTTGACGTACTTTCATAAATCCATACTGCACCTCTTTGATTATACAATTATCATAAAAAATTGTTTAATCTCAACATTAAACACATTTTCCATTATCTTGGCAAAGAATCCAATTATTAAAATAAATTTATAATTTTTTTTATCTATCCTATTTCCTGTTTCAAACAGTGGTTTCACTCTAACACATTTGAAACCAGATGGAATATACTTTTTAGGGAACATACTATTAAAATGGCTTAGCAAATGAGGCATGAAAATATCTTTCACAAAAAACAATGGGCTAGGTGACATCCCATTTTCATCCAAAGCCATATAATATCATAACTTCGACCATACTGCATCATCTTGTTCAGTTGAAACAAGTTCCCATACCATCACAGAATCAGGCTTAGCATGTTGTTTTATCAACTTTGAATTTTTCAAAAGATCCCTACTTATCACCTTATTTACAATAAAATGTTTATTAAACATTTTACATATAT
>JAQIWH010001418.1:0-31889 GCA_034695005.1 Cryptops parisi | reverse complement strand
AAAGTACTTAAATACAAGTACCAAGTACTTAAAATGTACTTAAAATGTACTTGTTACGTGTACTTAAGTATTCGGTACTTAAGTACTCGGTATCCCTGCATTGTAAACAACTAGATACAATAAAAAGATCATTATTTATTATACTACTGGTAGTATATAAAAAATATATGAATGAGTTTGTTATTTGGAGTCTTCGGTATTTCTCCAATGTCTGTATTACAAAACACAATAAGCTACATTGGAGCCAATCACAGCTTAAGTTCTATTGTTCAATAAGGTGTTTCATAGGTGTATCTCATGTGTGCATCTTATAATAGGGTGCATTC
Source organism: Cryptops parisi (assembly GCA_034695005.1). NCBI lineage: Eukaryota > Metazoa > Arthropoda > Chilopoda > Scolopendromorpha > Cryptopidae > Cryptops > Cryptops parisi. The sequence goes on along the minus strand of JAQIWH010001418.1, from coordinate 31,563 downwards.
TATATAATTCATTTTTTCACTCAAACCCCCTAAAAGTGGTGTCTTATTTTTGGGTACGTCTCATATTTGCAAAAATACGGTAACTTATATTATGCTTATATTTTCACATTAAATTATACAATCCAAATGTTGTGTTGTGTTGCAGGTCGGAACACGAAAGGCATTCTCCTTCTTGCCCATTTGTTAAAGGAGAATACACCCAAAATGTTCCATTAGCAGGTACATACACTAAAAAATTATTGATAATTTGTTTTCTTTAAAATTATTTTAAAAAACAAAATGTTCTAATAATTTTTGGTGTTATTTTGTAGTGCAGTATTAAAAAAAAAAATGTAAATTATGATCATAAATGTTTACTAATTAAGTAATTTACTTCGATATTGAGTTAAAGAATAATTTTCTTTTGATTTATTTATTTTGTTTCTTGGAAGTTCTAAGAATTCGATTTTCTGTTTTTGAATGAACGGAATGAGATTTTCTGTTTCTGTAGCCTGCATAGGAAAGTTGTTTTTATCTCGAGCTGAAGTGTGCTTGCTTCAAAATATCAAAGTTTCGCGATCTGAGTGCGAACGACTTGAAGTTCCTGGTGTTTAACGTGTTACTGATGGATGTGTGTGTTTATTTCAGTAACGTATGCATCTAATCCTGCAGTAACGATGGGATGTGATAACAGCGAAGAATTCCACATTGCCCCTTCCCTGAGCTCTGAAATCAGTGCTACGTTCAATGCTAGTGGAAATGTCATCATTTGGGATACCAGTAGGAATTTGAAGGTACGATATGCGTGATATAAGAGTAATATATAAAATACTTGCATTAATGCACAATGACACTAACGAAGCGAAAAATTGTTGTTTTATTTTTATTTGCAGAAAGATTTGGATTTTCGTATTGGAAATAATGAACCATTTACCAAAGAATTCAAATGTCAACCTAAGTCAACCGGTGAAGGAATTTGTGATTCAAAGAGGTAAAAAAAAAAATTAGTGATGATTATTTTTTGTATATATTCAAGATTATTAATAATGTGTATTTGATGATAGTAAAATGGATTGTGACAGTAGCAGTATTCCAATTAGTAATCAACAGTGCACATCAGCTAATGGTGAGTATTGAATGTTTAGCTTTCTACTGATTAGTGAAGTGTTGATAAGTTGGTTGTGTTGTATGATCATGTCTGAGCTATTTGGTATGTAGGGCGTTCCTGAAATGTCTGGTCAGATTTTAATCAAAAATGCTACACATCAAAACAAACCAAACAACCCAGATAAACTTGAGTTTGGAAATGCTTCCCTTTCGAGATAACATAGGATAAAGTCACAAATGCATGACTATGTATTTGTGACTTTATTTTCTCAATCGCTGTAGGTATGCGAATGAGTAGGCATTTTTGGACTTATGTTTATATGGACTTGTTGTTTTTTTTTGTTTTGATAGATAACATGGTTCAAGTTTGACTAGACTTTCCAGGAACACCCTGTGTAGTTGGATTGATTTTGTTAAGTAATCATAATTTGGTAAAACTTTCAGAACCTTTGTCTGACCGGTTATCGAAATTATTTTTGTCGTCGCTCTGCATTTTGGAACTTGGGAAAAATTTGAACGACTTGTCTGAAGATGGCAGCACGAATTTGAAGCCTTGCGTCATTGCCGGAGTTTCCCTGAAACAGGATTTCAAACGTGTTTCCGAGGCGGGGACTTCCACCCTTCAAACAACAAACTCTGACGAGTTGCCACTGGTGCAGGTTATGAACGACGTGAACAATGCCAGCAGTCGGGAAATGCCGTTGGATATCATGCACGTGGACGACGACGCTTCTCAATCATCAGTTCCTTATCTCCTGTTGTACGACATAACCCGTCACCCTCCGGGAAACGCCGTGAAACGAACTGAAGTTTTGTCGTCGACCCCAAAGAAAACCAGTTCGTCTTCGGGCACTCAGCAGGAGTCGAACGCCATGTATGGGAATTTTGGTGTTGTCCTCTGCGACATGCTCCACGACCCATCGTGCACCCTGAACATTGTGGATGTAGGTCCTTTGGACGGGTTTTCCAATTCGTCGGATATCAAATTTGGGGGACCTTCCAGTTCGTCCGACTTGACCAATTCGGAGGTTGGGTCCATATCGAGCTCGAGCACCGTCATCGAGCAGCATTCGGTGGTTGTGAACGAGTCGCGGGAGAAATTCCAATCCATGGGTTTGTTGACGCAGTGCATCGAACTTCCCAAATGCTTTCAGCACGAATCGTTCTACGTGAAATCGCTCTACCCCACCACCGATGGCAAATACATCCTAGCTTGCATCGAGATGAAAGTAAAGAGTTCCTGTGATAGCCAACTATGCAACATTGAGAACAACATGAACATGCCGTCGACCAAAACCAGCAGTTCGGGCAAGGACAAAATGTCCGAAACGGACGACTGGTGCGGCGGACTGCTCCTGTATTCGTTGAGCTGTAACAATTTATGCATAATGTTGGACGACAAGCCCATCGTGATCCGGACCACTCGGAGTCACATGGATAACGTGAAACTGCTGCTTATGCTTCCCCTCGAGATGACCGACGGGGGTAGCGTTTCTAGTCTAGATACGAATGGACCAACAGGGTATTTTGTGACCGTCACCTATGGGAATCACCTCCGGTTGCATGCGTTGAGCACGTTGGAAGTGGAAGCAGAATACTTGCTAACTACCACGGAGGAAATTGTCTCCATGACCTACTGTACCAGTAAGTGAATGAATTTTTGCATTTTGTCTTTGATTTCAATGAGATTCTGAATAGAGAGAAAAATGGGTTTTCCATTTTTCTCCTGCAGTTTGAATGTTTCATTATCAACTTATCATCATCATCATTCCGGTATTTTCTGATTTAATACAAAATTACACATCTGTAAGGCCAGTCGGTGCCCTCGTTAAAATCCAACAAGCACCCAGGTTATCTACCCTTTAGCTTTTTATTATAATAGATTCTATTGTACTTATGTTTATTTCTGTTGCACATATTTGCAAGTGCTATACAGTTATTTACATTTTTTTGGCCACTTGAATGAATTTGCTTCTTAAATGCTTCGACTTTCGTCAGTGCTCTGTCCTCTTGACAAAACAGCCTGTGTATGTATTGTCATTTGTTTTTATTTTGCATATTTTTACAACCGGGATGACTAATTCTTTTTATTCATATCGCTTTTTATAATTTGTGTGGGGTCTACTGGGATTATTTTTATGGTTGATTATTATGAATAATTGAAAAGAGAGTGTGTGCATTTTATATGATAAATTCAAGTGGGTACTGTTTTTATTTTTAATGCACCTCATACAGGCACCCCACTCTTGGTTTACAGAGGCTACACTCAGTTTTACAAACATTTGCTATTATAACAAATGTCACAACTGTATGGTAATATACAGCTAGTTTGTTTTTTTATGTCACACTATGCATCAGACATTGATGATTGACTAAGACATACATACATTATAATGAAAAATACTGTGTAGATAATGCCTAGTATGGTACATAGTTTCAACGCTTCAGAGTGAGTGCTAACACGTATACAGTACATACTGTATCGTAAAAGCTCAGGAATGCAAGATAATGAACATCTTGGAACGGAATTCAGTCTGTAGATTGAACGTTGTCTGTGCTAATATTGTATACTAACACAGTATTATCGACACTTAATAACGAGGCTTGTGACTTATACTTCGGGGCTGGCCACTTGGGTTGGTATTTGGTCAGTACCAATGGCAGATTTAGAATTGGCTTCTGAAGGAGGATTGACCTGAAATTTCATGACGAATATGTTTAAAAATTACATCTTTTTCATGGTAAATCAAACTCCAAATGAGTATTTGAATGTTTAAACCCCAAAATATACAAAATTTAGCCTCTTTTTTTCTTCTTACGAAAACATCCATATAACATTAAACATGTCAATAGATTAAACATGTTGGTGTGTAAATTCTCCGTTAATTTCTCCAGTGGTCAGTATTTTGCTAGAAAATCTTAGGTGTCAATATTTTGCTAGAATACATGCGATTACACTACCATTGGGTAATACAGTGGAATCGGCCTATTATGATCAGTGCGGGACTAGTGCTATTTTCTGATAACAATAACCGCTGATGTCATTAAACAATGGATTAGAGAACGTTAATAAATGTTTTGGGACCAACTGATTCTGATAACAATAGCCGGTTGATAACATTATCTGTGATTATAAAAACCGGATTTCACTGTATTAAGCGTTGGTTAGATATTTGGTGTTGAATATTGGTATTTTTTTCAATTATCCTAGGTATTGAGAAACTTTGCTTGTGTACCAGCAATGGAAAATTATTTTTCTTCAATCTGGTCCAAACTCAGTCGACATTAACCGAAGATGCCATCATGGAATCCATGTCACAGGCCGATTTCATTCGGGAAGAGGCAGCGTCGGAGTGGTGCGGGTCTTCTAAGGACTTTGCAGAGAATGAAGGTTATTACCGCTGTATATTGATTTATTTTTTTTTGGTATTATACTGAAGTGTTGTGTCACTACTATAATTGTGTTGCTTTTCCTATGTACTAAAAACATACTGTAATTAATATTTTTTTTTTTTTGTCATAATTTATTGTTTAGGTTCTATGGACCTTCTCATTCACCAACCGTTAACTTCCGAAACGTTGTTTGCACTCCACGAGTTGTCGCAATTTGAGAATCTAACCCCTCGTTTCACTGCCAACATGCCTCCGTGTTGGACCGAAATTCAACAGGAACAAAAACAACGTCGACATCCTCAACACTTGCAACAACAAGGAGAGGCGTTGCAACACACGCGTAGTTGGCGTTTACAGAACGACAGGTGCTTTGAATTGTTTTGGTGCAAGTGGATTTTTTTGGGGGGGAGAGGGTTATTTATGGATGTTGGTTAGAAAGATTCTTTGTTTCAGCCATACATGGGACGAACACTTGATCGAGATAATCTTGCCCAAATCTTGCTGCGTCGGCCACATAGATTTCAAGTTCAATTTTCATCCGATTTGTTTGACTCCTCCCAAAATACAGGTATTTACAAGTATTTTTTAGAATTTTACAGTTCCACATAGATGCGGTGGGTGTATTGTTGGTTAGCGAGTGAAGTAAGATCGAAAAACAAACCAATGATTTGTCTTCAATTTCAGATCACATTGCTGAAGCAGATTGCCAGCAACATCGGGAAAACTAAGCAGAATTATTTCCACAATGACAACGTGGACGACCCTATTGATTTCAACACATTTGCCTCTCAGGATCAGTCCGAGTTTGGAGTCGGTGGCAGCAGCAGCAACAACAACCCCGTAACGAGCAAATCGTTTCTGGAGTTGCACAATGCCGAGATTATGTGCGGTCCTCTTGATTTGACAGCCTGTCTAGATCTTTCGGGGCAGAGTGGAGTGGCCACATTGACCAGTTCGGAACTATTGAAATTTTCTAGTAGGTCCCTGTTGATTCACCTGAAGGCGCTTCCGAATGAAAAGGAATCCAACACCAAGCAGGAGGTATGGAAATTTAAATGGAAATGTGTTGGACTGTATGTACAGTCGAGCCTCGTACAATGAGTTTAATTGGTGCAGTCACGACCCTTGTTGTGGGAAAAACGCATTACACGAACAGCATTTTATCCCATAAAGTGCCTATATTTGTGCAAAATTTCTAATTTTTATTTTGACATGCTGCCTATAATAAGATGCGTTTTTAAATTAGTTTACATAATAACCCGTGTGATTTACAAAGTTCGCTCAGTTTTATCTCAGTTGCATGTTTTCTTATAATTAGTTTTTGAATTTCACAGTGATGTATTTCCTTGTTCTTTGGCTCACTTTGGTGGTGGTGGGTGCATAGTTTATTATCAGTTTACTAATTTGAAAAAAAAGAGTCCCCCACTTTTTGAAGAAAAAAATGTGTTCAGAGATAGTCAGTACAATGAGTTGTCATTATGACAGCTGACCAGCTTCTCTATTGTGTCAATGAAAGGTTTGTTTTCAGAGTTTTGCTCATTGCATGAAGAGCGATTGAGGAGTCGGTGGAAAAACTTTGTAAATCCATTTAAGTTGTTATTTCTTAGAATTTTGTCAAATTTCATTGTATAAGAGGCTCGGCTGTGTAGCGTTAAATGAACATGGAGTAACATTTTTCTTCTTTTTTTTTTCCTCATCTTCTTGTAGGTTTTTTCTACTAGGCCGACTCCGGTCATGTCGAAATCGTCACTTCATCAGTACGTTGTAAAAATCAAAGACAAAGCAGGTGGAGTTCCTAGTTTGCAGTCAATGTTAGAATTTTTTGCTCCACCTGGAAGTGCGGTGGAGAGACTAGCTGCTACCGCCCCAAATAAGAAAATTAGCAATTTGAAAGGTTGCGACTGGCTTCATGAAATCTCCATCACCGTGATGAAAACGAAGCACACAAAGATTCCGAAAGAAAGGTGAGCCCAGGGAGCATCAAAATGTCGATGCAACTTTTAATAAGATCATAACTTTTAAGAACAACACCCAACCATCTTAGCAACAAGAAATCTAATGTTTCTAGGGTAGAGAAAATTTGCCGGTGAAGTGTTAGCGATCCAATAAGTATAAATATCTGATCTGATTCACTTTATTTTTTTTTTGCAGGGTTCAACGTGCTGCGATGTTAGGTTCACTGTCATTTCATGAAAAACTAATAAATTTAGTATGTGGCAACGATTTCAACAGCAGCATGCCACCAGAGTGCCATCAACATTTGGCTATTGATATTTTGATCTGGATTACGTCGATTCAAATGTACAAGAAAAATCCAAGGTATGTATTCGGCCAGCGGGCTTTTATTTTTTTTTTGCTGTTTGGCATAACCTTTATTCAAAATGACGGATGGTTCTTTTGTTTTTGAAAAATATGTTTTCAAGTTGTTGTAATTGTATCGCCTCACTTACATGTGCATTTTTCTCAACAGTCTTGACGAAGCATTGGCATTGTTTGGAATTCAAGACAATATTGGTAAACTCATTAAGAGCTGTTTCATTGATGGAACAAGATCAGTTGCTCACAAGTGTTGTAAACTCATCGTCATATGCTTAGAGTAAGTGAAACTCGTTTGGTCGTTTACAAATATGAAATGGTTTCGATTGAACCATTTAATAACATGACTTGTCGTAGCTTGGTCGTTTTTATTTTATTTTGTTCGGTTTTTTTTTTCTTAGGCATGCAAAAATCATGAAAAATAAAGAAATTGCTTCGATGTTCAATCTTTCATTATTACATGGATTGTTAGAGTGGTTACCAATGATCACTCAGTGCCGTTCAGCCGGTGCATTGAGATGGCTTTTTCTTTTGCTGAACCGAGTGAAATGTTTAGACGCTTCGTTAGTTGGTCAGAAATGCGTAGAGCTGTTGGTGACGATCTCGAAGCAATACCACGAGAGAAACAACCCCCTGCACTCATTGTTACGTTCCAGGTATGGAATTCAGAATATTGACATTTATATTTTTTTTTTCAAGTTAGTTGAGTGTTATATGGATTTGTGAAGAAGAATTTTTTTGTTTTTATCTGTTTCTGTAGATTTGGTTTGAACGGAATACCTTTCGAACCTGAATTGTTTGATGTTGAACCTTCACCATGTTTGAAACCCACTTCCACCCCGGTGTCGTATGCTTCAGTGGTTTCCAACGCTAACCAAACCACCATCAATGCACATTCCAGCAACGCATTTGCCGTTGGCGACGACATCGACTTGAGGGACCTGTTGATGTTGAACAGCAATGATCGGTCGAGTTGTCGTGGGTTTTACACCTTCCCCGGACAACATCTCCGTGGACTGCTCGAAGTGGAACCTCTGTATTTCACATGTCACGCTGCCAGCGATGGAACCAAAATGGAGAAAATTGAAAACAGTGAGTTTCACAGTGATTTCTTTTTTTTTTACTATTTATTGATAGTTTATTGATATAGAGTTTATAGCTTTTGTTTATCGTATTTATTTATTTATTTATTGATTGATTGATATTTAGTGTATGAATTTATTTAGTTATTAGTTTCAGGGATGTTGTTTATGATAGTGGATTGACACATGACTGAGAATCTGGGCCATGTATATGGGGGGGGGGGGCTTAAACTTTTTTAAATGGGAAAATTTTTGGAGGGAACATATACCATATTTTCACGAATATAAGACGAGTCTTGTACAAGATTTTACACAAGGTGCTTCGTAGCTGCATCTTATATTCATGGAAGTCTTATATAAATTATAATAAACATCTAGGTACAATGAAAAATTATGTATTATATTACCAGTGAAATATATAAAATAATGATTGAATAAGTGTGTTATTTGAGGTACAGTAATTAGTATCTTCCAGTGTTTTTATTACAAAACACATTGCAGTAGAGCTAATCGCAGCTTAAATTTTATTGTTCAGTATTAAGCTGTTTCTTTGGTGTATCTCATGTGTGCGTCTTATAATCAGGTGCATCCTATATAATTCATTTTTCACTCAAAACCACTCAAAGTCTCGTCTTGCATTCGAGTGCGTCTTATTTTCTTGAAAATGCAGTACATAGTCGTGTACAGAAGTATTCCAAAAAAATTTTTTTTTGCCCCCTTCCCCTCCTTCAATAAGAAAACTCTGCCCCCCTCCTTTTTTTTCTGAAAATCCTGCACATAAGTCTGTTAAAAATTGATCTAATTAAATGTTTGTCTACATATAATGTTCGTTATACAGAACTAGCTTTTAAATTCATCAAATTGATGGGATTCTTCAAAATTAGCAAAATCCTTATTCATTAACAGTGTGTGATGACGTTAGCAAAAGTCCTCACAATGATGTCGCAGTCCATCGACATGTGATGTCATGGCCTGTTGACATATTATTGCCGTTTTGTTTAAAACAGCGATAATATTTTATTCATTTGTAAATTGGAAAAGCTAAAGCATACAAATGCTAGTTAAGTGAAATTCTCTTTCTTTTGCTGATGCGGTGTCAGGTAGTCCGTAAAAGCTGTCCAGTTTTTATTTCAGATTGCAGACTGTCAGTATATAGGATGTTTGTAAATTGGAACGTTCATAAACCCGTAGTTGCCTGTATTGTGATGTTTAAAAAAGGGAAGGAAAGAAAATCAATCACCACGTTTTTTTGTTGTTGTCGTTGCAGGTTCTCACCTTGGTCCAGTGGCGAGTAGTAATATTCCCGGAACCATGTTTGAGCCAGTTCCCCCTTGCCTTCATGCAAGCAACAGCTTTTCCAATTGGACAGGAAGTTTATCTTCATTGTTTTCTACGCTCAAGAAAAAACAGGAGGTATGTGCAAATTGTTGATTTTGGTTGAAACGTTGTACAAGCGCACAAAAAAAAAGTGTTGTTGACTCGAATATACAGTATATACATGTTTTTTTTGTTTGTCTACTTTTATTTTTGTGTTTTTTTTTTCTTTGTTGTTGCCCGTTCATTGTTCTAGGGATGAAATTATGTTTTTTTTTTACGTTTCCAAGTTGTCGCTTTGTGTAATTTTTTCGTGACCATTAAATCATAGAAATTTTTACTTTAGGAATTCCTGAAGCTGCAGCAGCATCATAAAAAGTTAGAGCAAACATTGGCAGATTCTGTGTTGCCGCCCCAGGTCGACATTCATGTCAAACGCCCATCCAAATTTTACCCCAAAACATCAACAGGTTCAGGGACCATTATGGTGTCCTCCTCCTCCTCCTCATCTTCCTCGAACAGTGCTTTCTCTTATCATGGGCTTAAATACCCCGAGATGCTGCTGCTGTCGGGCACTGGGCACATTGAAAAAACATTTACAGGCATTGGCGAGAATGAGAAGTTCAAGAACCAAGAGAAAAGTCCAGTTGAAACCAAAAAAGTGGGCACCAGTGCATTTCGATCACCATTTATTAAAAAGCTATTAACAGGATTTAATCTGCCTTGCATGGAGAAGTTAACTATACTTAACTAGCTGGAAACTATATTTATTTATATATAATATTTATATATATATCATACGCACCTTTGTTTTGTTTTTTTCCATGATACGTGAAATAGACCTTTTTTTTTTTTACGTTTTATTCCCTCTCTCTCAATCATCCGCTTTCATGAAGGATGGATTAAGTCCTGAAAATTGAGGCATGCCTGAATCCTCCTTATTAAGCATTAAAAGTGGTGTAATAAGGGTGTTTTTTTGTGAATCTATTCAGCAGGAAACCGTTCCGAACATTGCGCCTACGTTGTGGATGTCGCCTTGGCAGCAATTGGCTCAACCACCTCCGCAGCAGGTTCTTGTGATCGAACGAATGCATTCGGGTAAAACTTAACGGAAGGATTTATATCGTGCGATGTTAGCTTCGATGCATGTTGTGGTCGATCTGATTTGTTGCTTTTTCTTCTTTTTTTTTGCGTATTTATTAGGTGCTCGGCGTTTTGTCGTGCTTGATTTTGGGAAACCCATCTTGCTGACGGATCTTATTATCCCTGCATGCCTTGATCTGGTGTCTCTTTCCATCGACATCTGGAAACAAGCCGAGGAGGTCGACGGGCAACGACTCGTCGTCACTACGGATATCGGGATTCGATCTCTAGTCATGTCGGATCTCCAACCACCACCAGTTTGCCGGTTTCTCAAGGTGAGTTTGCGTTCTTGCCAAGCGAATTCTTGGTCTTAGGCTGTTAAATTAACGATTTGAAAAAAAAATTTTTGGTTTGGATTGTTTTTATTTTTATGCCAAAATGCTTAAAAAAAATTTATTTTACGATCAGCGCTAAAGTTCCTGCACTGTAAACGTACGTCAAGATTATTTCTATCATTTGTATAGAAATAATCTTGCGTACGTTAAACTAGAATGATTATGCTATTATGCTAGACACCCATCAAATGATTGGGCTTATCACAATAATATTTGGTATCATAATATTTGGTTAGCGTTTCAATATCCACTTATAATTATCATAGGGTTGATATTATGTAGTGAAGTGAATAGAGCCAGTACAGGTTGGACCTCACTGATCCGGAACTCACTAATCCGGCATCAGCTTTGATGGTTCAGCAATTGGAATTTACGATAAAATGTACAGTGAATACTTTGGTTCATAATTTTTCAATTTACGGTGATTAGTTTGGTTGATAATTGCTAGATTTATGGTAAAAGTAACGGTGAATACTCTCGTTTATAATTTTATTAAATTTACAGTTTATTTTGCTATTTTACCCTAAGCTTTACTGGTTCAGAAAATCCGCTAATCCGGCCATTTTGCGGGTCCCAAGTTTTCCGGATTAGCAAGGTTCAACCTGTATTAATTTGGATTTGTGTTTCCAAATCGTTTATGGTTAGAACTAGGCTGGTATCTGATGGCCTTCGAACCTCTAACTTTCATTCTTGATTAATGAAAACATTCTTGGCAAATGCTTTCGCAGTAGTTTGTCTTGAGAACGAATTACTTTGATTTCAATTAGTTAAACACTATTAAAGCCAAGTGTGGATTCATCTTTCCGTATGCCTCTTTTCGTGCCAAAATGTTTCCATGACAACTAAAAACAAACATAACCATAACATAATAAATGTGTTGCTATACCAACACAATCATAAGCAGTAACCAATGAGATAAAGTAAATTATTATGGTTATAATTACACACACTGTATATTAGTTTCACCTATGAGTGAAGTGTCCGATACCGTTTTGAGTCGAGACATTAGGGTGATATCTGGTGACAAAATACCGATTCCACAACGTCTTTGGATTTGCTTGTGGGTGAGGTGTGTTGAGACATGGGCGACATCTGTTAACTAATGCCGATATCAAAATACGTATATATATATAAAGTGTGTTCTTAGAAAAATCATTTTTTAATGTAAGCTTGTTTTTTTTACTTTTTCCTGTTATGTTTATCATCATTATTCAGATAACTACTATTGGAAGATACGGTATGGGTACCACTCGATGTCGTATTCCAATTGGCATGTTTTATGGTCATACTTTCATCCTTCCTTGGGAAATTGAGATGCAGACGAAAGGTAGCCATGCGCCAGACACGCTTCACTCTGAGGATCTGGAATCCCAAATACAGGTAAAGATTGGCAAACATAGTTGACGGAAATTAATATTTCGAGGATATAAGAGGTTCACCATGTTGATTTTAATTTTAATTTTTACAGCCGCAGCTGAATGCGCTGTCGTCCCTCCTAGAAGACATTCACTGTCGCTACAGTCTGGCTTGCGACAAATTATTCAATTTCTTGATGCCTCTCTTGCCGACCGAGCACCACAGCTCTCAACAGGCTCACTTCTTCGGGCAGAGGGATAAGGACAAACTCTCGGAAAGTGACCAGCGCATTGTCACTGCCTACCAAGAGTGTCAACAGTTGCAGCTTCAACTCAATTTGATCACGCACGCAATGGCACGTCTTGAACGCACCCAGGCTTGGCTGGAGAATTCAGCGAAGGGCCTCCCCACGCCGAACATGTTTCACACCGATGGATCACCGAGGCCGTCTCAACAGGATTCGCTCATGTGCACCGACAAGTTGCGAACTATCATCGAATGCCTGTCCGACGTGCTTTTGGGGTTGACGTATTCCACGCTGAGTTCTTCTTCCCTGTCGTCCTCGGTGTACAAAGTGTTTAACCAGGAGATCTGCGAAACATTGCTCCAGTATTTGTGTGTCCATGGTTCGCATCGCATGCAGTTAAGCTGCAGCACACTGCTTGTGCGGATGTGTGGAATGCAGCCATGGTGGGGCAAGTTTGTTGCCAAGATGCTCGTTTTACTCTACAGTTCGGAACAATCTTTGCTGTTTCCGCAAGACAAGTGAGAATTGTTTTTTGTTTTTTTTTGTATATGAGTTATTTTGTTTTTGAATTGTATAGTGGAACTGTGTTTATTTATTGTGTATTGTTTTCTTTTTAGAATTTTCATTTTATTGACATATTTGGGACAAAAGTCGCTCGCATGCAACAGTGGCTCGTCAGTTTTAGAAAGCATAGTGGCTCTTCTCGAACAACTGCTCGCTCCCTTAACAAACAGAGAGAGTGGATTTGTTAGAGGTAATCGGTGGACTTTGGGTGTGCGTTTCCCTTTGTGGTTTTAACCAACATTACTTACATCAAAATATTTTATTTCAGGAATTCTAGATTTGCCTTTGATTAGCTGGGTATTGCTATTTTTATCTGTATGCCTCGATAACATGGCAGTGAACTCCCACACCAGCACGGACGAGTCTGAAAATGCAGGAAGTAAGGTGGAAACAAGTTCCCGTGACCGAGAACAGGGTATGTAAAAACATTTTTTAGACGTTTATATGAATTGTGACGTTTATAAACTGAAAGTTGTCTGTATGTGAGTTATGGTTTTTATACGAGGGTTTTTTTTAGAACGTAGTCTGCAAAAATTTGAGAACTACGTGTACCTGTTATGAAGTGTAATTCTGATCGAAAATTGTTTTTTGTTTGTTTTCGACAGGTGCAGTTTCAAATAGATGGGATTTCATTCAGGGAGAGGTAGCAATGCTGAGAAACAGGTCTTCAAACTTGAAAAATCCAAGAAGCCGGTTGTACAGACGGAAATTACAGAAGCGTTTAATGCATCATAAGCAACAGGTAAAAAAAAAAACAAAGGCTGATGACGGTGGTGGTGATCTTTAGTCGTGAGTCAATTCAAACTACTGATCGTAGATCCTGAAATGAGGTTCAACTGTTCGTATAGATCATAGAGTTCATTAGTAATGATAATGTGTTTTTTCTTTTTCGATTCAGCTTGATGATCTTGAACAAGCAAAGAAGGCGTTTCTCACTAGCACACAAGCTATGTCAGCTTTACATTCTCAATTTGGCAACAAACCAACCTCTGCTAATATAAAAGATTTGGAAAATGCTGTGAAACATCGTGAACAGCTTTTTAAGAAAACACTGAAGCAGCATACAGCTAAGGTATTTAAATCCTCTCCTCGTTTTGTTGAATTTGATTGTCTTTTTCTGCAATGAGATAAGCGTTAACTCGTTCATGATTTGTAGCACTTCAAGGATATCATCCAAATTCGAAGGAATGATGCATTGATAAAGAAAGCCACCTCGACCAGTAGAAATTTGATTGGTTATCCGGAAGCGGAAAAGGACGAAGGTTCAAACGAAAAGGATGTTCTTCCACCGTTGTCTCGAAGCAAAAGCTTACCGGTAGTGAAAGGATTAACTGCCTTACTGCTGGCTATGGATTTCACGTGCAATGTCGACATGTTTTTGCTGGCTTGTAAAGTGAGTATATATGATTTCAATGTTGCTCTTTTGACTCATGTTACTACCCATGTCTATAGAGGTTTTGTACATACACTACATATTCTGCATATACACTACACATACTGTTGCTTTTTCAGGTTTTAGCTCGAATAGCAACTTCGACAAGACCTGCCATTAGTCTTGGGGAAGCATTTACATTGGATCAACTACGTTTGATCATCCAACTGTGCGTTGGAACTGAAAATCAATCCGGGTCTTCTCCATGGGGTGGACCCTGGGCATCTCACGCTATCACGTGTCTATTACAAGATTTGCTAGAAGGTTTGCAGACGAACAGAAATCTTTAATGTTGGTCATTAATGGTGTCATCATAAAAAAAAAATAATTTTTTTCTCGCAGGAGAGCGTTTGTTTCCATGTTCCATGAGTCATGAAGCGAGTCCTGCCGAAGAGGATTTAGTTAGTTTTGCTTCTGAGACGGACGATTCGTTACAAGACAACTGTAGCTCGTCTGGCTTTTCACCCTATGCCGACGAAACTGACTCTATTCCTCAAGCGATTCAAACAGGTATTGTCAACGACGTGAAAGGTAGTCGATGGGTCCAATGTGCTGAGAAATGTTGACACGATTACTTTGTGTTCGAAAGATCTTGGCATAATCGATTCCGAGGATTCCGAGAGTGATGACTGCAACATGGACATTTTTGAAAGCAACAATGTGCCAAAGAAATTCTCTTTTGGAACATCGCACAAAAAGTCCTGGACGGGAATCTACAAGTAGGCTTGGCTCTATGCGCTTGGTTTTATGTATCCCTTTCATGGACTATGCTAAATTTATTGGTTACGGGCCTTTCTATTTTTGTAGCGTTTTGAAAAGTGCTCGTGTTGCTAGCAAGGAAGGCAAATCTCCCGATGTCATCGGAAATTCGAATTCTACCGTCGCTCACACGGTGTCAACTGCCTTGGATGCTCGTTTGGAATATGGATTGGAAATGAACGCAGAATTGAGGTTAAAAGTGCTCACTACCATCGAGGCTGATCTACTCTGCAATACCATCATGGCCCCGTTGCTCGTAAATATTTCATAATATACATCACTCAATTGATCGTGTGAATTGTCGTCTTATATTTTTTTTCTCTGAACAATGATCATGCTGCAATTGCATTTCCGTTTAGCCTTTGCCCGATGACGCGGTTCAAAAAAGTGAGGATGAGATGGAGGATGGAGCAGATGCTGCTTCGGGTGGCAGTTTGAATAACGATCTGTCCAATTCCGAGATCATTCCGTCGGTGGAGATGCTGAGCTTGTGCTTCAACCAAACTTTTAGTCAGTTGCCGGTAGTGCAAGTGAATTTAGAAGCGCTTCTGCATTTGTGGCTGACTCTAAACGAAGATGCGTCGAGCGAGTCTGGAAATTCAGTCACCTTTGAACCTTCGATGGTACCAGCTATAGCTCTGAATTCTACTGCTGTGTCTGGTCTCCTTGCTGCACTGTCATGGTAATATGTTTGTTTTTGTTTTTTTATGTTTAACTTTAAATGTTTTAAAATGTTGTTATCTTTCATTATGATTGTTTTTTTGATGTGCAGTATGTTATTTTTTTCCGTGTTTATGAAAATATTTTTTGATGTGAGTAAAGTCTAGATTCGAGGGTACATCAGAAGAAAAATGCAACGTACTTTTGTAACTTTTTTTTTTGCAAAGATTTTCGTATTGTTTTATCCAACACTGGGCAGTCAATCGCTCAAATGTAATATTTAAGACAACACGATTTTTATTTAAGACAACAATTGTTGATTTCAGACAACAATTTTCGATTTTTGATTTACTCTCAAATATAGCGGTGCAGTCACACTCGCTATATTTGAAGGTGAAAATAAAAAACTGGAAATCAAAAAAAAACAAAAAAACCAAATGAATCGAAAAAAAATTGGAAAAAAAAAATCAAAAACTGAAATTATTGAAAATCCAAAAACCAAATCAATCAAAAAATTTGAAAACCAAAGATATCGAAAAAGTCGAAAACCTAAAAAAAAAAAAAAAATCGAAAAAGTCGAAAACCAAAAAAAAAAAAAATCGAAAAAGTCGAAAACCAAAAAAAAAAAAATCGAAAAAGTCGAAAATCAAAAACAAATTGAAAAAGTCGAAAACCAAAAACAAATTGAAAAAGTCGAAAACCAAAAACAAAATCCAAAAAGTCGAAAACTGAAAATATTGAAAAAATAGAACAATTTAAAAACGCTTTTTCTAGTATTGTACTGTGTTCGTTTGCATTATAAAATTGCTTTGTCAAGTTGTGGCTTGACCGTTGCGGTGTCAAATTATATCTAGTAAAAGTTGTTAGATAGATGTTACTCACGGGAATAATGGGAACCAAGGTTTCTCTTGTCAACTTTTTAATTTTATTAAAGCAGATGATAAACAGCAGTTTTTTTCAATTACCATCCAGCGTTGGTGTACATCTTACTTTGCTAGACAGTGTTTACATTCTTCATATGGATAATGTTTTCAGCAATATTTTCACCACTGAATTTTGATCTATTTTTAGGTATCCAACCATAACCCTCCAGTCGTGGTGCTTGGCGTTTCAAACGTTGACGACACTGTCAAATCTCAAAGTGCCACATAACGATGGTATTTTTCATGATGTAGCAGGAAGTTCACGATTTGCAAGTTCATTCCACTCTCACCAGTACATGACTTCTGACAACATGCAAGATGATATCAATGCAGGCTGGCTTGCGTACAGCATTGTTTCTGATCAAAATCTTTTGCCCGTACTTGTCAAGTTTTTGTCCGGAACGAGGCTTCATGTGAACGGAGGAACCATCAACAATAACGTGAGTGTGCTATGATATTGGTGCTTGTTTTTCTATCTATTTGTTTTTGGGCAAGTTTTTTCAATACAAGTTTCATGAATTCAGGTTGGTCCAACTGTGTGTCGTGCCCTGCATAACTTTTTGATTAGACTCCAGTTACGATGTGACGTAATTTCACCAGATAGTCGCTTAAGTGTTCATCTGAAAGATTTGCTACTTAAGCTAGTGCATTCATTAATCACCAACAGGTGAGACAATGAACTTCTAATTGATCTGTTTTTGTTAAATATGTTTCAAAATTTGATTATTTTAAAAAAAAAATTTTTTTTTAATGCGGATTTAACGTTTTCAGTGACACTGTCCATTGCAACCAAGGACCTTTGGATGCCCAGTGCAAATTTTTTGAAATGTTGCTTCATATTCAGTTTGATTGCTTGGATTCCAACATTGCTATGAACGTCATCATCGCCACCGTGAACCTTGTGCACAATTACATTGCCAACTCGGACAAGGTGTTGTGCAAAAGCTCCGTCGAAACGAGTGTGAATGCAGCTTCGTGCTTTGGGGGTCTGTTTGCTTCTGTCCGAGGCGACAACCAGTCATCGGTCAACTCGAGCGTGAATCGCGACATGCTCATCTGCAACTTGTTGAAACTCCTCAACACGCTGATTCAGATCCCAGTGAGCAAACCTCAGGCACGACCATCCGCCTCTGGTACGCGACAAAATCCATCGTCGAGCGGGTTTTCGTTCACCCTTCTCCACCAGAACAAAGCAACCGAGCCCCTCACCGATTCCACCAAAATAGAGCAACAATCTCATCTGGGAATGTCAGAGATGCAAGAATCGGGTCAGACGGACGAACATAAAACGGCCGCAGCAACATCGTCGTCGTCGTCGTCAACATCGCAGAGCAGTCATCAACATTGCTGTCATACTAACAGCAATATTGATGAAGCCAACAGGTCTATTTACATCACCGACTTAGGTAAGACTTTACATAGAAGTACACTTGAAATTCTTAAAATTTGGCAATTTCGCGCAATCGCTCAAGCGACTGAATGCTCTGCACTAGTTGCAGTTTTTCGTGAATTGTTACTATTCTGACGATATCATTGGAGTTAACGAATCTTTTGTGGAGTTACAAACCATTTTTTTGGAGCCCTTCGAGTTCGATTTTTCAGGGCCTCTGGAAAAAAGGTGCTGCTACTTTGTACCGTTGCGTACCACCAGAAAACAAAAATCCATTATTCTCAATCTTTAATTTTAATATTGTAAAACATTCTCAATGAAACATAGTTAAAGAAATGTCGAGGACAAGTGTGAACCTACATTAGGCTTGGGGCCATTCCGCATTTAAGATGTTTGAACTCGTTTAAAACATCTCCAACCCATGTGTTCAGTCGGGAAATGATGTCAACCTTTCACTTTCTCAATGCTGGGTAGTTTTTATTGATGATGCCTAATTTTTTGTTGCAGTTTTGTCACATGAGCCAACAATGCTCAGGCTGTTCTCTGCATTGGCCAACTGCATGGGCAGCACAATGGCTATGTTGCTTGGCGTCAATGGTCTCAATAGCGGAGTTTCGGATCCCAACGAAAGATTTGTGCTCGGCGAACCAATCTCTGTTGGTGATAACATTTTTCAACTGTTGTGCACGCTCAATATGAAGGCCTCCAACATCAAACTGATTCTCCAAGCGTTACATGCTTACATCTGCAATGGTAAATAAAATAATTAATATTCAATATAAATTGAATATATATATATATTTAATTAATGCCTGTTTGTTGTATTGATGTGGTAATTCATTTCATTTTGTTGGTTTAGGTTTATCCGAACCAACACATTATGCAGGTCTTACTCTGGTTCCACGTCTTTCAGAGCCGCTTCTGTGGTTCATGCTGCGAGCTTTGGATTGTGAAACAGCTCTAAAGGAATTTTTGGCAATGGGCAAGTTTCACTATTTAGTTTAAATGTAACTTCGAGCAGCTGGTCATTGGGTTTGTGATAGAGTTTGTAGTTGAATAACGTGCGATTTGTTTTTTTAACAGGTGGAATCCATGTTCTGTGCAAAAATTTGGTTCATAGCAATCGCCAGCTCATCAACTCGCACCCTAGTTTCGTTTCTACAATAATGCAGTACATGAATAGTGCACGATCCAGCCACATGTCCAAGCACCAAAACTCAGATTTGGAAACGATAGCAGGATTACTCAACTTTGCTCCACTGGGTAATTGTTCATTCTTAATTGATTATGTAGTTTATTTTCTTTATGATTGTATTTCTGGGGATTTTTAACTTGCTAGCCATCTGCTGTTTTGTTAAGGTTTGTGAGCATACGGAATGTGTTAGGATTTATTTTTTATACGCTTTATATTAGCTTCACTTGTCAGTTTGTGAGGAAGTCAATAAGCTGGGAATCGAACTACTGGCATCTACAGACGTTTATGATAATACTGTATAGTCCAATGGACCAAATATCGCATAAAGTGGGAACCGCATAAATCGAAAAGTGCATTAAGTCCAATGTAACAAAAATTGCAGAAATCAAGAATGGAATTCTTCAAAACTCGCTGTATAATCCAATATACCAAAACTCGCTGTATAATCCAATATACCAAAACTCGCATAAAGCGAAAATGGCATAAATCGAATCTAAAATGAAATTTTTCAAAACTCGCCAAAATTGATATCGCGTTAGTCGAAGATATCATTAATTTGCATTTGGATGAAACGAAATTCGCATACATTAAAATCCGCATAAATCAAAAAGTTCCAGAACTTAAAAATGAATTTTCTCAAAACAACTCGCCTCGCATAAATGGAATATATTACTACGTTGGTAATAGATGCTGGAGAAGTACTCTTAACGAGGGATGAATTTAGATTCCCAAACTTGGCGGGTCTTGTTGATTTGATGGTTTTCAACTTCATTCACTCGAAGGTTCTATTGCATCAAGTAACCCGATGGCACAACCAGCTGAAGTGTTGATTCAAGCTGCACCACCTCATCGTCGTGCTCGCACGCCAGCTTGGTCGTACCACTTTTATCCTGACGAATCGTGGGTGGATTTGACCATCACTCTACCTTGTGCTATTCTCTTGAAAGAGATTCAAATTCAACCACATTTAACATCTTTAGCAAGTGAGTGTAATGAAGGGAAGCAAGACTGTCTGTGATCTTAGCACTTTTATTTAATTTATTTATTCATTTATTTATTTTATTTTTTCGTAGCATGTCCATCAGCAGTGTCTGTTGAAATTTGTCGTGATGGCTGTTCCAGTAACAGCCCTCTTTGCCCACCACAGTTGACTAACGGATTGACATTTATTCGCTTGCAACTGACCCAGCCTGAAATCGCCACGTCTGTGACGATTCGACTTCACAAACCTAGAGACTCGTCGAACATTGGTTTGTCGCAGATCTTGCTGCTTGGCTCCACCACGTTTGGGGAAGCCATTGCCAAGTCGCAGTTATCTTCGGTTCCATCAGAAGATAACGTTTCTCGCTCAAGGTAAGATAAACAGTGTTGGTGAAAGCTTTCGTTATTTTGTTACATTTTAACTAACGTGCTCAAAAAAATGTGGTTTGCGTCTATTTTTTTTTTCAGCTTGGGTTGGCTACGCATCATTCATCATTGCTTGACTTTACCAGTCGATGCCAGCGTACAGAAGCAAGTGTGCGAAGCAGCAGTTTCGATTCAACAGTTTCTTCAAGCATGTTGTACTCTCTTAATGACGCCCAATCTTGGTGTGTACATGGCGCACACCGAACAGGTTCTTTTGCAACTTGGACTTTATTCCACCGAAGTTGGACTGACTGAAATCTACACCCTGCTGAGGAACACCGGTTGGACTCATGCTCAAGGTAACTAAGAGTTACAATGTATATTTTTTTTTGTGTTATTTTTACGCGTTTGGATAATCATAGGTTTTGTCTAAACTATCCATTTAACGAGAAATGTATTAATCTCAAGAGTGAAAAAGAGTTGTGACAGTAGAAGCTTGAATATATATATTGGTTAAGTCAATGATATTGATTCAAATGGTTCACTATATTTCACTATAGCTCTTTTAAAAATAGTAAATTATGGAACCAACTTGTTAGACAAATTTCATTGTCCAATCTTGTGATCTTCAATGATCCAGTGATCTTCATAATCAGTATCTTGCAAAAAATGGAAAAAACTTTTTTGATGTCACGAGTTATTGTACAAGGATTGCTTATAGTCGATGTTGTGTGGTTTATTGTCTGACGCCTGTTTTGAGTGGTTTTGTTTTTTTTTCTAGACGTTTTGCATGTTCCTCTTAACACGTCTGCATTGGATTCCATCGTGGAAATAATCTTTCAGCTGTGCACTACAATCGATGCAGGAACAAAGACCAGGTGAATGCAAATTGTTAATTATATTTTATTTTTTTTTGTGAATGACAAACAAGAGAAAAATATTTTGAAAATGCATGTTGCACTATTATCAGTATTTTTTTTCAATGGTTGTATATTATTGGATACTAATGTTTAATTACAACCAATTCTTTGATTAATATTTGTGTTCCAATGCTACTGGTTGATTGGCTTAGTACAATGGAATAAGAGTTGGTAAACGTGAAATTGTAATTTCACGACCTGACTTTATTATTATTATTATCATCGATTTCAGGGTGGAAGCAGTTTTAGCTTGGCTCAAAGAATCTGCTGCTACTGCTTTGTTGGAACATAAAAATGCATCTGCTGACATGTCTCGAAAAACTACAAACCAGCGTAAGATGTCAACCAGCCCTCCCATAGCATACATACATTGTGTTGCCGCCATTCTATGGAGACTCTCGGAAATACTAGCGAATGCTGAAATTTCATCACTAATAGACCAAGTGTTAATTAGGCAAGTAAAACCGCCTTTTTTTTTTTAGACAAAAAATGATATTATTTTACTCATGTTCATTTTATTTTTGGTTCGTAGTTCTCTCCTCGAGTGGTCATTGATTTTGGGAGCAAAATCTGCGATGAAGAAAGCCATCGATCAAGTTTTATGTGCCATTTGTCACATTCAACCGCATTACTTTGTCAGCCTACTCGACTGGATGGAGATATTAGTGACGACTAGCGTCAGTCCGCAAAGCAACATCGGCGAGATGGCCTCCGGTTCGAGAGATCCGCCTAATCCGTTGACCGATGACTTCAAAGAGGCAGGCATCGATCAATTCCGCACAAAGAAATTTCTGAGGGTGGATTTGAGCGAATCGCAGCTCGTCACCCTGGGAACGGTTTGTCAATCTCCATCTGCCGTTCAGCATCTTTTGCAGTCTGGGTTTCCATGTGCCTTAGTTCATAAAATTTTAAGTGAGTATTATTTGTTATTTTTCTTTGTTTAGTAGTCATTCAACAGTTGGAGTTCAACAAGGACCAATGGGTACATTTTTTTGGCTTTTTATCTTTTAGATTTTTGCACATCAAGTGGCACAGATAACGCATTCTGTCGCAATGAAGATCGCACAAGTACTTCCAGTCAGCATTTCAACGTGCATAATAGAAACACCTCCATCAATACACCAAAATGCAAAGTTAACGACAGAATGGATTTGATCGGTGGGTGTTCGGACCTCTGCGATTCATCCATCTGGGGGGCTGTCAGTAGGGTCGATACAAGTTTAACCGATTCGGACAAGGCCAACAATCCGCTTGTCGACGACCAAGTTCATGTTACAGGTAACGCATGCTTTTTTGCTATCGACAGCTTGTTGGTGAAAAAAAAACAAAAAAAAAACAACAACAACAGTTAGTTTAATAACCAATTCTCGTGTTTTAGGTTGTGGTGAGTTAGCAACACCGGAATTTGTGGCTGCAGCACTTGACTTTTTCACGGATTTGTGCGACGAAAGCATAATGAGGGATTGGTTAGGGGGACCAGAAGGCAGCATATTTTGGCTTCCGCTGCTGGACTTTTTATGTAATTCTGATTCACATTACATTCCACAGTCAATGATGGTAAGTATGGTGCAGCGTTGGGGTTCGAAGTGGCCTACAAGGCACTTGCATGAATCGAGAACTACCGTATTTTTTGCGAATATAAGATGCGTCTTGTACAAGATTTTGCACAAGGCGCTTTCTAGCTGCATGTCCTATTTGTGGGTGCCTTATATAAATGATATGCTAGGTACAATGAAAAATCATTATTTATTGTATTACCAGTAGAATGTAAAGAAATATGTGAACGAGTGTGTTATTCAGTTTTCTCTCGTGTCTTTATTATGAAATACATTAATTTAGATCAAATCACAGCTCAAGTTTCATTGTTTGGTAAGCTGTTGTTTCTCAGGTGTATCTCATGTATGGGTTATATTCGGGTGCATCTTATATTAGTGAAAATACGGTACATGAAAATAATATGTTTATGAAGAAACTTTTGCATAATATTGCTAGAAATGAATTTTTCAATTGTCTTATTTTAAAAGAACAAAGATGCCAAGAAGCAAAGTAGACTGAACAATCAACAGCGTTCGGTTCTCGAGATGGCAACGTTAAGGTTTTTGAGTCATTGCTGCTGGACGTATTCTCCAAATCAGCATTTGCTCGCTCAAGTTCTTTGCGATGTTATTCGTCAACAAGGCAATCAACAACCAGGTTGGAACCGATTTTTTCCATCATCACGACATTTCCTAAATTGTTTTTCTTTTTATATTAGATTTACAAGAAAAATTGATGTTTTTGTAAATCGCATTAAAAATATTTTTTTTCGTTTATTTATTTATTTATTTATTTTTTGTTTTTGTTTCAAGGCTCTGGAATGATTCATGTGATCTCCGGTTTCACGAGGCGGCTGATTCTGCAGCTTTTATTGGAAAATGAAAAGTTGCTGGTTTTTGTTCGTTCTCAGCATCCTTTACCCCAGTGCAGCCTTGGGATTCCCAGCAGTCTACCGCAACATCCTCGCTTCGGATGTGGTCACAACTTTCGGTTGCTCTACGTTAACATACAAATGACATGCGGCGACATCATTAAAAACGTGTCGGGTGAGTTTTATATTTCTTGCTGCGTTCTCATAATTTCATTAATCGATTTTCAGAAAATGACAATCGTTTTTCAACGATTTATTTTTGTTTTTCAATAGACTCTGGAGTATTGTGCATGCAGCCCATGGAAACAAAAGAGGACAAGGATATGAATAAAAAAGAAATAGCCGAGCTTGGTTTAGACCGTCTCTCGATCACAGCCGGTATTTTAGTCTCGTAGATGATATTCTTTTTTGTCAGTTGAGTGAAATTTTGTTTGTGTTAGAGCTGCAATGTAATTTTGGTATCGTTTAACGTTTGTTTGCAGGCGTCATGGCAAAGGATAAACGCCAACGTGATTCCAAATCCACTTCGGCTGACCGAACGATATCTGTTTTGAAAGGCGCTCACGGCTCGGACTATGGGACAAGCACGAATTCTCTCGTATTACCTACCTATGCACTGATGCATAGCGCTTTGCCAAATCAGACACTTCCTTCTAAAATGACACTGGCTCAGCTGCTATCGCTCATCAGACTACAAAATTCACAATCCAACGTTGCGACGATATCGTTGAATCTCATTCAAACGAGAAAATCCAGAGACATAGCAGGTGATGTTTTTTCAATTATTCCCAGAACAGTGAAAACTAATTCACAATTGAGGAGTTGGTGGAAAAAGGGCATAAATCCACTTGCTTGTCGTTATTCCTTAAAATGCGTATGTCGAATTGTTTCAGACCAGTCTATAGCACAAAGACATTGGGTTGCTTATAACTTGCACTAGTTGGACTTTTTGGAGCAAGAATATGGAACGCGACTATTGTAAAGCTGAAATTATTTGTGACTTCTTTATGTTTGTCACTTAACTTCTCGGTTGTTTCACTTCCAAAACAATGGAAAAGATACTGATCTTTGAAATAAACAGCACAAATGTCTTTGTAGATTAGCACCATGTTTGGAATAACGGCATTGTATTTTTCAATCAACCCATACTGTAGTTGAGTGTTTATGAATCCGTCAACTATAGTTAACGGATTTTTTGCAAAACCTGTTCATTTTCCTTCTATAAATATACAATTGAATTTTTTTCATTTTATTCATTTAATTATTCTAATAGTTGAAGATGCCAGAAAATTTTGCTCTTTTTCTCATAACTACATTTTGAGTTACGCCGTTTTTTCACTTAAAAATTTCATAAGTCACTTGTAAAAATACAGGCATACTCTTTGTCTACAAGTTTCGTTTCAAGATTCCGTTGGTTGTACTTTTTGTGGATCTTGCATTCATGAGCTTTTTAGTCGAGGAATGCTTAACCAAGAGTCAATTGTATTAGGTCGATTGGTTATCAAAAACCTAATTTACGGTTAATCTTTATTCTCAGAACTCCATGAATCAATGTACGAACTCCCAGAAACACTTTCGACCCAGTGCGACCCGTTGCCAACTACATTGCAAGTGTTTGCGGCTATGGGTGGTCTGGCTTTGCTTGCCCAGCATTTGCCGCTTCTGTATCCCGAAATAACCCGTCTTTCCAATCAGCCTGCTCATTCATCTAGTGCCGATAGGAATTGCACCGAGATGGGAGGGCTTCTCGACTCCGATTGGGTGAAGGTGGAGTCTACCGACGACGTCAACGATGTAAGTTTTGCAACGCCCGGATCATAGGTTCGAAACGAGGAATCTTTAATCTACGTCGCGGCTAATGCTGTCTTGATTTTTCCCCTTCTCTTCACATTGCTAGGATTTCTTGGAACTCATTCCAGCAGGGACGTCGTCGCCTCAATCAAAACAATCGAATCAATTGCCACCGCTTTCCATTCCCCCGCATTCGCTGGCTGCGTTCGGACTTTTCCTGCGTTTGCCTGGATACGCCGAAGTCCTGTTGAAGGAATGGAAAAAAGCCCAGTGTCTCCTTCGTTTGGCGTTGGGAATCACAGACAACGGAGAAGGAGGTAGAACCTAAATTTGAAAAACGAATAAAAGCGTCTTAATTCTCGGTTGAAAATGCTTGGCAGTGTGAATTGTAGCAATGACACGGGGTGCTTGAAAAAAATGAGGTGTAATTTATTTTTTTGCAGGCGACATATTCCAGTCATCAGTGGCAACATCACTGCCAACGTTGCCGTTCCAAGTTTTGCAACAGCTTTTCGATTCCACGCCATTGACCACGGATGATGGGATGCTGTTGCGCAGAATGGCTTTGGAAATTGGTGCTATTCATCTGCTGTTAGCTTGCTTAGCGGTTCTCAGTCATCAAAGTGGCGATATCAATTTACCTGGTTTCCAACACGAGGTAAGCTCGGAGAAATGTCTCGAGTCTCTTTTGATTGCGATTGTCATTTAATTGGTGTAAAAGGGCGTTATGTAACAATTTTTACAATTTCGAGGAAAATGCGTTTAAAGATGTGAACTTGCTGTACTTCAAACTCCTTGCACTAATATCTTTGCACATGATGTTGTTTCACTCAAAATCATGCGTCGGGGAGGTGGAGTTACACCTATTATCGCATTCGAAAATGGTCCTAGGTCATTTTTTGACAAAATGTTACTTAACACCCTTTCACACCAGGCCCTCAATTGCGATTACTTTATACACTCATGGTATGTGTTTCCTTGTGACAGATCTTTTTAGCTGCTGCCAAAGCTAGTAAATCTCCTCCCGAATGTGGTGGTAAAAGTGACGACAAGAGTCATCTGTACTGGGCCAAAGGAACGGGTTTCGGAACAGGATCGACAGACCAAAGCTGGGATGTCGAACAAGCCATTCTTAGACAGCGCAGCGAAGAGGAACATGTCACTTGTCTTTTACAAGTAGGCTTTGCAATTATTTTTGCAAATTTTTTTTCCCAGTGTTAATATCGAACGATAATTGTTGGACGTGCTATAATGCATTTTTTAAGGTGTTGTCGAGTTACATCAATCCCGGTGGTTGTCTACCTAAATATGCGGAAAGCGAATGCTGCGACGACGATGGCCCTTTGACGCAACTACCCCCAGTGTTTTCAGAGCTTCTCAGTCAATCGTGTCTGATCCCTGCCATGTCTTCATACTTACGAAACGATTCGGGTAATCATTGTTGCCAAACGACAACATTCGATTAATCTTTATTTTAAGTTTGATTACAAATTGTGCGTCTTGAATCAACATGCCCAATTCTTAGTACGATGACCTACAACTTGATTTGTGTCATTTCAGTTCTTGACATGGCACGCCATGTTCCGTTGTACCGGGCACTTTTGCAGTTGTTGAGAGCTTTGGCTGTTTCGAGTCAACTGATGAAACTGCTTTTGCCACCAGACACGGCCGATGTCAGCATGACGATTGGTAGTTTATTGAACAAAATGAAGTCGTGTGTTGACGTGTATGCTAGCAAATTAAAGTAAGTTGAGCGTTGGACTTGCCTCGTCTAAAGGGTGGTTGTTGGTGGTTTCATTGTGAAACGCCTGGTTGTATTTTTTTGTTTTGTTAGGCCTAACAAAGGTAAATCCAATGGTAAAACTGCTGGAAAGTCATCAATAAAGACGAAAGAAGACGAGGAGAATGAAGGTCTAGCCCAGCTCATTCCCGATATTCAGGAAACTACAAGGATCGTCCAATCTGCTATTGATAGAATGTTGTTTGAAAAGGGTACGGTGTTTTGTTTTTTCCAATATACTTTTCATATTGCCTTTGCTTGCGAGTTTCTACATAACATAAACAAGACGACTCGATGGATTTTGACGAATGAGGTGCCTACGAATTCGTCATCGAGTGACACTGGCTGTATGGAGACTATGTTTCACGGTCACAGAGGAGATGCCAAGTGTGCGACGTTTTTAATCTTAAAACGAATGTTTCTGTGTATATAGCTGATGAAAACTCGAGCCAGGAAGCGTTTCTTCCCAAGATTAGCCCTTCCACCTTAGAAGAGCGCTACATGGATGTCATGTCAAAGCTGCAGTTTGGTAAGTTGGAAAAAATAAAGAAGCTTATTCCACTCGGATGAAGCTGAACGTCATTCAATTTCGAGAGTTTGCCTGCACTAATTGTATTTTCGCCGTTGCGTTGTTTCAGATACCTTTGAGATGATAGTCGAAGATGATGAAGCCATACGTTTTACAATCTCTCATCATTTCGAATCGAATCTGCGAGCAGCTGGAGAGAACAGTCATCCGTCGAGAGCACGTCGCCTCGCTCAAGAAGCTGTTACGTTGTCTACCTCATTGCCTTTATCTTATAGCAGTAGCGTGTTCGTTCGCTGCGATCAAGATCGTCTGGACCTCATGAAGGTGACGTTGAATCGACCACGTGCTTGCGTGCCAAGCCTCTTTCTCAGTTCTCGATTGATCGCCCCTTAAACTGCACAGCAAACTGAAGTCATAATTTTTTCGTATATGTATTTTTCAGGTCCTGATCACTGGTCCTGCGGAAACACCGTACGCTAATGGTTGTTTTGAATTTGATGTATATTTTCCACCTGATTATCCTCATTCACCCATGATGATTAACCTAGAAACAACTGGGCACCACACAGTGCGATTTAATCCCAATTTATACAACGATGGGAAGGTATGTTGCACGCCTCAAAAAAATATTGATCGACCAACGGAAGCACCGACAAGCTTTAACGTGCGTCCATTTTTCTTTTAAGGTTTGTTTGAGTGTTTTGAACACATGGCACGGTAGACCAGAAGAAAAATGGAACCCTCAGACTTCAAGTTTTCTACAGGTGATGCTTTTTGATGGCGACGTTGCCACGTTCTATTACGTTATTTTAATTTTTCTAATTTGAAATGGACATTCAAGTTGTTGAAGTTAATTGTGTTATGCATTTTTACAGGTCTTAGTTTCTATTCAGTCATTGATTCTTGTCCAAGAACCGTATTTCAACGAGCCTGGATACGAACGTTCGCGGGGTACCCCGTCGGGAACACAAAGCTCTAGGGAGTACGATTCGAACATCCGGCTAGCATCGGTGAAGTGGGGCATGCTGGAGCAACTTCGGAATCCCTGTCCTTGTTTCAAAGAGGTAAAATGAAAAGACAAAAAACGTTTACCGACAATGTATGGAATAAAATGCCTAGCCATTTATGGCAAAGTGTTAACATTTTGTATTCAAACTATTTAGCATTTAACATTTTCTCAAGAAAGATATAGTCATCCATTTAAACATAACTTGAATTATTCATACTATGCTAATTTCATACATTGCCTAAATCAGTGTTGACATTCTATAAGTAGTAACATGTATATCTTTTGCTTTTTTTTTCACATTTTTCCACATTGCAGATAATACACAAACACTTTTGGGTTAAACGATCGGAAATTGTAAAGCAGATCGAGACGTGGATCACGGAAATGGATTCTCACAGTTCGGACAGACGGATTGGAAGAACCATCGCTCTCAATTCTGTGGCCTTGAAAGTAAGCATTTCCCAACTTGCATAGTACAGTCGGACTTTGTTCAACCGTGCGTCTTGGTTCTGGACAAAAGGGTGGCGGTT
This sequence comes from Cryptops parisi, assembly GCA_034695005.1. NCBI lineage: Eukaryota > Metazoa > Arthropoda > Chilopoda > Scolopendromorpha > Cryptopidae > Cryptops > Cryptops parisi. Next base: position 2,055 of record JAQIWH010001418.1, on the reverse strand, counting down.
TAACGGGACTCGGCTAAAATTTTATGCTCATATTTGAGTAGTTTTTTTTTTGTTAAAAATGTCTCGGCAACGCATACGTTTCGTGAAGTTATGTTGTATGAAGAAGATATGTATAATACAAAGTATGGGGAAGATATCCCCATATAAAGTATGGGGATTTCAATCCAAACGCCTGCTTCTTCTCCTGCCCCCCCCCTCCATTTTTTCATTATTCTCAAAATGTCAGCTATGGCATCCTCGACTGATTTTCTTGACAAGACAACTCGAAAAACGTTTTATCGCAAATTGCTGACTTGCTTTTACTTGCTGAATTTTTTTTTTTGAACCTTTCTGACTTTCACGTTTGACCTTTCCTCATTTTTGCTTCAACAAATTTGGTGTAAATGAATGAATTTCCATACAAAGAGTACTTTTGTAGCTTAAAAGGTGTGCGTGCGGACAGCGGGATTGTGTTTAATCGCGGTCATTTAACATGTAAATTATGCAAGGAAGATTTGTTCTGCTCGCTTTTGTGGCAAAAAGCGGGGGTGGCGTTTCATAGGGGCCGGTTTAGCGCGGTTCGACGGTACGTCTTAATTTAATCCATGAACTGGTATGGTTAATTTTTGTTTCTTGTTTAATTAGCATCATCTTACACAATTAAAAGAAGAATTTGTGAAAATGAAGCCACCGACCGGTCTGGAAGATCTGAGCAGTTCTTTCGACGTGAACAGAAGTCAGTTCAGTTCCGTGGCTGCACCCGTCGAAAGCCCCGAAGTTCCGTCGATAGCTGAAGAAAATGCTCAGGACAGTCCCGATTCAAACGACGCCAACGCTGAGCCAGTGTGAGTGCCGAGTTAATTTAGTTCGAAGCCAGTGCTATTTTTTTTTTTATTTTTACGGTGAACTTGTAGCGTGTCGAGCCTAAAACTATCAGACAATTTGCAGTGAGCGATGTGCGTAAGTCGGAAGTTCCTTTAACAGTTTTGTTGCCGTTGCTGCTAACAAGGAAACGTCGGATGAAAAAAAAAAATGTACGCCAAATGGTTATTGTAATGAGAATGATGTATTTTTTATAAGTGTAACTTTATAACAGTTGCGAAAGAGAAAGGACATTATTAACGTATCTTAAATCCCCAGGTAGCAATTGGTTATTTATGTGGTAAAAAGAGTTGTAACGATTTTTTGAACGCTAGCGGATTCCAAGAAGTTGCAACCTGTCGACGAGAGTGTTTTTGTACGCAAAATACCATCCATGACTAGGATACGTGGACTGTTGACAAAAAAGAAAGTGTGGTCATGGATGCAGAAGAGGTACATTCACAATGAATGATGATAATACTGTCCATACCTGACGTTCTAAATGTGTGAAACCGTATCATTGGTTTCTAGTTTGCTCTTTAATTTTTTTAGGAACGATTAAGTTGTTGCAGCCGAGTTAAAATTTTGATCCATGCCAAGAAAAAAAGTAGGTAAAACCAAATTGTGTTTGCATAAGGATTTAGTTCTTTGTATGATATCAAAATGATGAATAGAAAAACTGTTTTTAATGTATTTGTTTTTGATGTTTCCGCTTGACTTACTATTATTATTTTTCATTTATTTTCTGACCTGACTAACGTCTATATTCTAGAGTACATCAGCACAACGTTTAACAAACGTTAAAAAGAAATGCCACAATTTTTTGTGATATTTAATGCAACATTGCAGTCGTGCTCGCCAAGTCCAATACTGGGCAAAGAAAAGTTGGATAAACCGAAAATCGCTTGAATGAAAATTCGCATACATTGAAACACATGAACCAAAACTGGCATTGATCGAAAATCATAACTTGAGTTTAAGATGCGTTACGCGATAATTTTTTTTTTTTTTGTGAATGGTTTTTATTTTTTTTTTAGCTATTGTTCAAACTTCACATACAGCATCTACGAAGCACGTTGGAACATGCATGTGCAACTTATAGCTCGATATTCGCAAAACTCACAAAGTTATGACACTTTTGAAACATCCGAATTTCAAAGTCTCGTAACTCGCGTAATTTTGCAAGTTTTTAAGGTCCGATTGCACAGAAATGTT
>JAQIWH010001417.1:0-31890 GCA_034695005.1 Cryptops parisi | reverse complement strand
AATAATACATCACTATGAAGGGTTTTGAACCACGAACAATACGAATCAGCAAAAGTTTCATTGATTTGCAGTTAGAATCGTACACTTTTCAAGAAGAGATGGTTCAATCATTATGTGTATTACAAGTAATCCCCGTTTTACACTGTGGTTCGTTGTTAAACGAAGAAAATGATTGTTTGTTTTTTTTTAGTTATTGGATTAAAATATTTGTATTTTTCCTTTAACGGAGAAGTCGCTTGGGTAGATTCGAGTTTAAAACAGACAATGAAGTATTAATTTTATGATCGATGATATTATTGTTAAGTGTTGTATGTTTCAACTAACCTAAACCGATATTTTATGCCCATAGATACTTGATTAGATTAGTTAACATGTACTGTACATTAAAAAATATGAATACGCTTCATATATATATAGCTTCGTTTTATGCGAATTTAGATTTATGCGATCTTTAGAGTAAGTTGAAATTCGGTTTTTGCAAGTTTTGAGTAATTCTATTTTCGATTTCTGCAATTTATGCGAATTTACATTAAAGCGATCTTTGAGTAATGTGATATTCGATTTCTGCGAGTTTTCAGTGATTTTTTTTTTTGATTTCTGCAACTTTCGATTCAATTTATGCGATTTTTTGTCACATTTGACTTGTGCAGTTTTCGATTTACGCGGTTCTTACTCAATGCGATGTTTGGTCCATTGGATTATACAGTATACTATCATAAACGTCTGTAGATGACAGTATACGTTCAATTCCAAGCTCACTCACTCACAAAGTCACTGACAAGTGAAGCTAGCGTACAAAAACAACAACCACCACTAGCGCCACAAGCGGTGCTTCTCGTCATACGGAAAAGTATCATTGATTTTATGATTTTAAAACAATTCCTGTCGACACGTTTACGTTGGTTAAAAAACAACAACAATAACAACAACCACTAGCGCCACGAGCGGTGTCTTTCGGCCTACGGAAATATTCCATTATTTGATTTTATTATTAATCTCATGTTTTTATCCCATATATTGACATTTAATGCAAATTTTTTAATTGTTTACTTTCAATAAACAATAAAATATTTGATAATAATTTATACCGATGTCTTTGTCCTGCAACAGTTGCAGTTTTGTTTCAACTAATTTTGCTTCTATTTGTCTCAGCGGGATAAAGTTTCAATAAAAGTATTTTAAAAAATGATTTCATGTTATTAAAACAAAAATAAAAACGCCTACAGAAATGAAATTTAAATTGAATGCAACCAAAATGTTTATTTAACTAACATCACGTGACCCTCCCGTAACCCACCTGTTTTTTTCAATCATCCAATGGTATAGTCCTCTCAATGGAAACTTTTGCATTCACTATCACTACTTACAGAGTATGTATTTGATTATCTCGTCGTCTTTGTGTCGCTGCCTTGTAGTTAGCGCCATGCCAACTAGTAATTAATACTAATCGTCGATGAGCAGTTTCAGGTTTCGAAGGGGTCTAATGAGGATTCCGGTAAGAAATAATTGGATCATGTTTGTTGTATAATTGAAAGTAGGTGGGAGTAACGTTACGTTTCGCAAAGGGGGTTTCTCAGTGTCGACTAGCTAGAACTCGTATAACGAGTTGCACTGGTTGTAGTAGTAATTACATTCGACCTTTTGTTTTGACCGGAAAATTGATTCGGATCAAATCTGGAGTTTCAAATGACATTTATTTTCTGTGATTTTTCGTTGCAAATCGATCTACTAGTCAACACGTCACAGCGTGTTTCCGATTAATGCGAATTTCATCATATGCGATTTCGTTAACGAGACGAGTGAACGCTTTCTCAGATGCTCGTTATGTGATCGAAAATTTTGTTTTTTTTATGCGGTTTTTTGTGCAGTGGTTCTCATATTGCAATGTTCCTCTGTGATTTCAATATATGCGATTTTCTAATATGTAATGAAGTAGAATGAATCCATTCAGATGTTCAATACGTGCGGAAATGGATTGGTATTATGCGATCGTTTTAAGGCGCTACACGAGTGACAACGTTTCAAATGCTATTTTTACGATTTCGCATATATGCGATTTGAGATTTTTTGTTGGCTATTTTGGTACTTCCTGTTATAGCCAGGCCAAGTTTGATGTTGCTATTTGCTTGTACTCAATTAAGGGTTTATTTTGCAGGTTAGGTCCGGAAAAACAAAGAAACGTATTAAACGTATGATATTGTTTTGTTTTCTTAACCTAACCTGCACAATAAACCCATAATTAAGTACAAGCAAACAGCAACATCAGACTGGGCCTGGCTATAACCAGAAAGTACCGATATTTTCATAACGTAATTTTTAACTGAATCATAGTTAAAAATTAACAACTAGTTAATAATTAGTTAAAAATAACAACTAGCGCCACAAATGTTCATCATGCAAATCCACAAGTACTAAAAACATGTAATGTAAATTGTGTACAATTTCAGATATGGTGGATCATAATTAATTAATTACTGGAATTTTTAAAAGTCCATTGGGGTCAATATTTCATTTTTCGTTTGTTCGTTTCCTAGTTCTAAATATAAGATATCGAAGATGGATATCTGAAAATTTTTAACTTGAAAACTTGACTTTATTTGTCGCATTATATCGAAAAGTTCCAAGTTCAAAACCCTTCAGGCTACTTGTTTGTAATCGCTTATGAAACAGGTTGCAAGGTATGGTATTTCCTTCGATAACAAAACCGATCGTTTGTTGTTTTTATTAGGAAAACTCGGTATCCATTTCTTTATCTATCTCTCGAGATTATTAAACGTTTTCCCGATATTTCGTGACTCGGCAACTTGTACTCAAAGATTGATGAGGAAAACCACTTCAGGTTTGTTTGTTTTTGCCCCCTAGTGGCTGTTTGGTTTTTATTTTATAAGTTTTTATTATTTTTATTACCATGTTGAATCGAAGGGCTTCGGGCAATATAATAAGCCACGTTTTTCGAAATTATTCAGGAGAGTCGTTTTTCTGGTGACAAACTCCACATAGAGTACCGTACTAAGCAACGAAAGATTGTCTATAATATGCAGCCATTATCTGGAAGAAAATCCAAGAAAAAGTGGTAAAGTAACAAGCTATAAACAGTATACTGAAGGATAGTTTGATGTAAAAATGTCATTTTTGGAAGACAAAAATGCGGCTTATCATTGTATTGCCCTTGAATTAATAATTGAATTAATAACGTGACTATAGAGTATAATTTCTAAACTTGAAAAATTGAACCTTGGTTGATCGAATATAAGAAGTTTTAATTCGTTTCAGAAATATCACTTAAGTACGAAACATTTACAGGGTGATTAGGTTATAACTATTAACTATTTCAGAATAACTATTTCATAGGTGATATGTAATGAACCAGATTGTAATGATTGGTTGCTATAGTCTGGAAATGATTTCGTAACGAAATACAACTAAAGTGTGGAAACAAAATATCCATATAATGTACTCTCAATGTGGAGTGTAACGTGTTGGTTTATTTCCAGTTGGTATAATGATTGATTATCGATTATTACACGATTATCGATAAGTGTATATTACCAATACCTCAAAAAATCTGTAATTTTTATTGTATATCGTTACGGAAGTATTTTCGGACTACTGTATAGTTTATTATTGAAAGATGTTTTATTACATGCCCTCTATCACCGCTGAAAATTGGGATTAGTTATTTTAAATCGCCCTCTATAATAATCAAAATACCTAATGATATTCAATAATTATAAAATATTCATATAGATAATGATACATAAATATAACTGCTGTATCAGTCATAACCAGTGCCTTTTTTCTAAAAAGAAAAAAAGATCAGGTGGTACGATTATCGATACAAACATCGCTAGAACATTGATAAAAATTGATAAAATATCGATAAAAACAAATATCGATATTGTTTAATGTTAAAGTATGCTCGTATACGGTGAAAAAGAGTACTAGCTCACAAACATATCACGGCAGTGTTATTATCACAGGTCATTGTGCGACTTTTAAAAACTAATTGAAAAAAAGTACGGTATAACAGGGAAACAAAGCAGGAACAGCTACAACATGGTCTACATGACAATGGAGAAGTGAAAATAAGTAAAAAAGTTGTGGGAACACTTGGTAGTCTGATGTGTGTGTTATGGGATACTGTTTTTCACTTTTCCATTGCCAGGAGGCCATGTTTCTTTTGCAGCTGTCCTTGCTTTACTTCTCTGTTCTACCGTACTTTTTTTGCCAATAAACTTCGGTATTTACATGCCAGTTTCCGATCTGTTTCGTTAACGCTTTTTTAGTTTTAAAGAAATATACGTTCAAAATGTATGTGAACACTCAGAGGTTGCAAAACAGTTATGTTAGTCACACTACTAACATGAGCACATGGTTGCCATTTTAATTCACCAAAATTGAAACTTGATATCAATTTTACTCGAGAATGGTCAATTCTCTGAATATATTATCAATGTTTGATGAGGAAATAAAGCATTGCTTGAAATCATATATAAGAAAACGATAAAAATTTGATTTTTATTTTGCTATCGGCGTGCCATTGGCTAAACAAGTGCATTGTCATATGATAAGGCATCGTCATCATATGACAAAGTATCACGTGACGCTTAAATATTTTATGAAATCCCATCCCAAGGCGACCTTGCAAAGAAAGTGTCGATTCATTATACTGTACTGTTACACTTAATCGAATGTTGCAAAGCAACATGAGATAAAACAATGGACCTCGTCATTTTTGACGGGCTACTTACTAGTTATTAAATATTAGCAAAAAATTGATCTCCGATTGTTGTTAGTCACGATAGAATTGCCCGTTATATAAATCTATATAGATGATATATATAAATATGTAAATATCTGTACAATATATAAATATTTATACAGGGTGTTCGAAAAGCAGTTCTGAAGTTTCAAATTAAATTTAGTGTTTACTAATGTGCCACTCCCGTCGCAAGCGGCGGTTAACCCAGAAATGGTCACAGTGTAGTTTCATTCATGGTCAAATTTAGGATGCATCCCAATGTAGATGTAGGGGGTGCAGTATGCTAGTATCGATGTTTAACATCGATATTGACTTCGCATTTGTCACTCAAGAATCTTATATACGCTAGATTTGAACAACTTGGAGAGTGTTTTGAGCATAATTTTGCAGCTACAGTATTCAGGTTTTGGTTCAATTTGTGACCATCAGGTATCAGCACTGACAGACTGTGTGTGATTGTACAAACGCGCCGTGCTGCAGTAATGGCTTCATCTAAACGAAATCCAAAGCCTTTGAATTTAGCCATTAACGCAATTTCCATGGATTACACGAGTGTGGTCCCGAGTGGAATTCTGTTTTGATTCTGCAGTGCTGTAAATGGTACCTTACATTGAGTTACACGAAACACACACACATAAACTGGTAAGAATTTATTTTAATAATGCATGAATGTAATATAATTAAATTTATTTTAAAACTCGTTTGTTTTCGGGTACTGTATACTGTATAACTTATATGAAGGGCTTGGTGTAAAAAGGTCTTAAGTTAACATTTTTACAATTTCGAGGAAATCGCGATTAAAGAATATCTCTATGGGCTACTTCACACTTCTTGCATTAATATCTTCATATATTCATTAAAATTTCCTTCTTTTAATATCTTCGCACATATTGCTGTTTTGCTCAAAACTACGGGTCAGGAAAACGAAATTGCACCTAACACATTCGAAAGTTCTTTTAAGTCGTTTTTTGACAAAATAAAGTTACTTAACACCCTTATAGCACGTCCTTTATATATAAATATTATTATATAATATACTAATAATAACTGCAACCATCGTCATCCACCAATTCAATAGATGTGCACGTTCACTTGTTGACGAAGATTAACCGACCCTTACAATAGCACTAATCGACAGAACCCACTGACGCTAATGAAGATAGTAACGTAATCGTAATTGGACCAAATGACGTCATATTGATATAGTCTTGTTTCACGATTAATTTCCAAACGGGAATTTTAGAAACGTTTTTGGAACTCATTCCTCTTGATTGTTCCAATCACGGTGACAATTTTCCGTTGCACCAAAATAGACGGAAAATGAAAAGATAAACAAAACATCTTCAGGTCGATAATGATGAGATAAAAACTAAAAGTCACATGATTTGTTAGATTAAAACATAGCCTTGATATAAAAACTAGTGTTTGTCGTTTTCGGACGACTTTTACCATAGGTTGTATGTTAGTGAGAAACAACTTGATCAATGTCGCCATTGTGTCGTTACAGTCGTATTACATTTGGGCGTGATTTTTAATTCTGATTATTTTGGAAATTAAGGTATCGTAAACTATGGTTTTTATAAATATTTTTTTTAAGTAATAGTTTTAATTAAAACAATTTTTCAAGGAGAAAAGTTTTTAATTTTATTGCGTTAAGTGAGAATTAATGAATGTTGACAGCTCATTAAAATTACTTTAAATTAACGTGTAAAATGCAATCGAAATGGTGGTGTGTCGAAACGACTTTCATAATGTTTACAATGTCGTTGCAGTATATTTTATAATATATATATATATATATATATATATATATACTTTAGATTAATGATAAGAGAAAAAATACAAAGTTCGTGTTTGAGTTATATGTCGTCTGGTTTTGTCAGGTGAATAGTAGTAGTTTTATAATTGGTTTTTGTGTTTTTTTATAGTTGGTAATGATGGGGGTTCGTTTTTTTGTTGTTGTATGGCTTGATGAAAAGTAATTGATTTTTCTTTATATAATTGGTGTGGTAATGATTTGGTAAATTGTTTCTCGTTACAGGAGCTTGAAATGGCTTCGTATAATCACGTGATTCCCGAGATTAAAGTGACACAAATCGACTCGTCGTCACCTGAGATAACCGAAGAACGACTTCTAGCCCAAGCTGTTAGTAAATTGACTTCATTACGACAAAATAAGTAAGTTTCGGTTTTAATCGACGTTTCGTCAACCAGTCTTCAGTAGTAGTCAGCTTAAAAGGAAACTACAAATAAAGTTCTACAGGGTGGTTCGTTTATCACGATACATCCCAAATATCGTGAAAACAAAGAATGTGAGAAAGAAATGTGTCAGACAAACGTTGCTGGCGTGTGAGGGGTCTTTCCAATAGTTTCATTGATGTTGAATTGATTTTTCAAGGAAATCGTATTGTTACATTGAAACCAAGAATTGTAGCTGCCGAGTAATATTTTAGAAAGCTTGTAGCCAATAGGCGATTTAGTCCGAATCCAGTGTGTAGTTTTATTTATTTACAACAATCCTACAATTGAACAAACAATAGTGATTACAGATCCCCAGTGCGATTTAATTGTATAGTAGGCAACGTTAAATTCGTATTTAAATTAACGGCACAAAACAACTAAAATCGCTCCGCTGCATAGCATCGGTGATATGCAGCGAAGCTCGTGTAGCACCATCTTGCTTGATAATCAGTATTGTTTGTTCGATTTTTCTTTCATATTCTTTGTTTTCATGATATTCGGATGTAGCACGATAAATGGACCACCCTGTGTATTACAATGGATATAAAACATCAAGTGTTCGTCATTGAGTCATTGTAAGATGTACTACTCAATGGTGGCTGATTACTGGTGAACGTAACGTTACTTTTTCCGTGTAGTCTGAACTGTTATTTAACACTGACATGAAATGACAGCAATGAGATTGATTTTTTTCCAATATATCAAATAACCAGTAAATTTTGTGTGGTCTATGAAAAAACACATTTCTAAGGTTTCAATTGTTGTCACTGATTTTAACCGATAAATAAATCGTTATACACAAAATAGGGTGTTGTGTTTGTATACTGTATAATGAATGTTCAAAATTAGAAATTAAATTTATTTTTTCTTTTTAGGTATCATGTACCAACTAGTGGTCACATTATTACTATATATAAATTATAGCGTGTAGCTTGTACTTTATATTTCTGCATAAGAATAATTGTATTTTATTAAATATATATATTACTGTATATATATTTTTTAGTAATGATATTCCCTATTCGAAGCATTCGGACGTCTTTATTCCTATTTCATTACAAAGTAAGAAATAATACAAACAAATTATATTGCCTTAAATTGATTTTTAACGAAATGCATTATTTATTGAAATATAAAAATACTTTTATTAGATGGTCATGATGGCCATATTCGGCGTTCGAAGACAGATTCACTTCACATCGAAGATGCTGAAAAACTTCCTTTATTGGGTACACCGTTGAATTTAAGCACTCCCAGTAGTCCTCGTCAAAGGAGAAGATCTTTTGGATATCAAGATAAAAGGTTATTTTATTATGTAAATTTACAAGTACATATCATAAATATGTCCATGTACTTACATACTAATCACTAGTGTATATATACTATAGCTAATCACTAGCACATATGTCACAGGCAAATGTATATAATTCAGGCATTGTATACAATGCCTAACCTTTTTTTTTGACAGAATATGAAATTACAACTTGTATTTATTTATCTTCATTTTTATCCCAAAGAGACATAACTTTAAAATATATTTACAAAAAAAGTTAAAATACCGGACAAGGAATTAAAATTTGTATATTATATATAAGTATACACTATGTAGTAGCTCGTATCCGATATAATAATGCTAATTTTGGTATTAATTGTTTTCTTTATAACAGGTTTGACGAGGATGCACCTAAAATAGTGGAAATCACTAAAAAAATCAAATGGAAACAATATTTAAATCACCTTAAAATTGCAATCGTGTCTAGTATTCTCATTGCATCCATTGTAAGTTCTGAACGTTGTTTTATCTAAACTATATACAGTATATAAAAAAAATAGTTTACACACAATAATTAATTTACACATTTTTCATAGGTGACGTATACTGCTCAGCAAGAACATTCACTTAGTTATCATCAGCATACGGTATCACCACTTTCGGATATGAGTATCCTTTTTCATAGTTGTTTTTTTATATATACATCATATAATTTTTTACTTTGATATTTGGTATCCTATCAAGTATTATAAAATTTGTTTTAAAATGCAGCTGAAACGTTGTTTTCCATAACCTTGCCAACATTTACAGCGTTCAATTTAAGCGAACATTTATCACAACGTCCTATGATGCGTTTAACGTTGAGAGGATTTTTCGTTCATAATTCTTTAAAGGACGCTAACATATCGGGCAGTTTTCAACTGGTTTTGCAAATGATTTATTGCAATAATTCGTACAATGTAAGTACTATTATAGGCAACTGTGTACATAATGAAACATTAAGAATCGATTAAAAATGATAATCGACAATTTTCGTAGAACGAGCGATATATATATTGATGTGTTAGTATATAGCTATATGGATTCACTAGTTAAAAAAACCCGTCAAACCACCGGCACCTAGTGCCATCTGGCAATAACATTGAAAAACTGTTTGGTTGAAGTTTTAATTGTAATTGAGTCAATGAGCTATAGGTAGATAAACATTAGCAAATTATTATTATTATAGTAGATTATATTTATAGGTAGGCCAATATGTAAGACCCTATGTGTATGCCCTCTGTCACGCGCAAGTTTTGGTGCGGCATTTTTAGCGATTTATGAACCACTCGTGATGACATAAAATAGCTTTCACTGGTTGGACAAGAAGGTGACATCAGTGGTTCGCAAATTGGGCTTGCCACACCAAAACTTGTCACACCAAAAAAATTACGTGTGATAAACCTATGTGTCGACACTAAACGCACAGTAAGAAAAGTATGAAAAAACGCGATATTTGTATGCATTGTGTTATAGCTTAATATTCGTAAATCGAACGTTCGAGTTGTCGATAATAATCGAAATTGTCTCAGTTTGTTGCATATACCATTCCACGTAAAGAGAACTAATTTTACAATTCTTTTTATTATTTAATTTTTTTAATTTTATGATTTTGTTTATGACAAAAAATGTAATTGTCAACAGAATGTGATTACTGAAAATCTAGGCGTTTTACCGGAACACCTTCGTGAAGAAGTTCCTGAATCGGAAATAACATTTGTTTTTGATTTTGATTCCTATGGTCCTGGGTAAGTAAATATTTTATCGCTGGTTTCTATCTTATTCAAGCTTCTAAGTATTGGTGTGCAAAATGAAACAAACGAATGAACAATAAAGCTACGATTTGTATATTCAATGATCATAGGACTTTTGTGTAAACCGTACTAACGTCAATTGGAACCGAATGAATTTGTTATTTAATTTCAAAATTGTGATTTTATGTATTCATTCTGGAGAGATTCTCCAGATTTGATGGAGATGCGAGCCCAAATATTCTCAATGGTAGTGATGGGAGAGGAGACAGAAGTATGATGGAGGGATTTTAGAATAGCCAGTGCAGTTCCCCCTCCTCGGCTGGGTGGCTGTCAATGTAAACATAAACAAAACAAAACAAAAACAAAAATTCACTATCATTACTTTGAACAATGCTGTGGTACGTTTCAACGTTTCACTTTTGCGTTCTAGGTGGTAACTCATGCTGTATCACGTGGAGATATTGTACAATTTGTGTACACTCGCGTTGTGTGTGTTGATTTCCTTGTGTGCTAAATGTGTCGTTTTTGCTTGTTAATGGAAACATTTGGTACTTTCTGGTTATAGCCAGGCCCAGTTTGGTGTTGCTATTTGTTTGTACTTAATTATTGGTTTATTGTGCAGGTCAGGTTAGGGAAACAAAGCAACTTATTAAACGTATGATATTGTTTTGTTTTCCTAACCTAACCTGCACAATAAACTTGTAATTAAGTACAAGCAAATAGCAACACCAGAATTTTTATTTATTTTAATAAAAAAATTGAATGGTAGAAAAATTCCGTATTGATGTTCAAAAGGGAAAAATCGAATGTCCAATTTGAGAAACTATTTAGAAAACTACTGCGTTTGGTCGAAAATTGAATTTGTCCACTAATAGGTTGATGTTTGTCGTCTTTCAGTATTTGTCAAGCGCAGGTGATAGTTTCGACCAACGTTTCCGAGTATATTCCCTTTGCGGTGCAAATAAATGAATTGTCTGGCAATTTCCAATATGGAGTTATCTTCGCAGCTGTTGTCCTGCTGGGACTCTATTTGCTCATCATTTTCGAGGTAAAAGGCCAAATAGTATAGCGCCGAAAAGTGGATCGAAACCTTTTCCTTTTGTCATCTGCGTTTTCCCTATACCATGCTTAAAATTAATAGCTTTAATAATGTGAGATTAATGATTTAGATTATCCATCGTGCGTTGGCCGCTATGTTGGCTGCTACCGTGTCGATTTCCATATTGTCCACCATGAACGAAGTAAGTTTGGAGTATGTTTTATTAATTTTTATGAATTTGTTGTTTTTTTATGTAAATCTTTATAGTATTTGCAAATGTGTTGATTGGTTGTTACAGAAACCAACTATTGAAGAAATAGTTCAATGGATCGACATCGAAACGCTTTGTCTTCTGTTTGGAATGATGGTCATGGTTGCGATTCTTTGCGAAACTGGATTTTTCGACTATGTTGCTGTTTTGGTAAGTTGAACGATGTAGCAAAGTTTATTATTTAATGTATTTTTGGTTTATACAGGGTGTTCCTAGTACAGTCAACTTTTAACCACTTTTATTTATTTATTTACAATTTCACATCCTTTAGGGACAAATACATTGTTAAAAAAAAGTAACAACCACTAGCCACTTTAACCACTTTTCTTTCAGCTACGCATCGAAGACCGAACTAGTTATGATAACAATAGCCGATTGATAACATTATCCGTGATTCTAATAGCCAGACTCTGCTGTACTTGAGTTCGCCTCCCACTCGTGCCGTGTGGGTTCAGTTTAGGGTCTGACACTGCGGGGGCAGGTTTTCTCGGGGCACTCCCGTTTCCTCCTGCATCATAAAACCCTGTTCTATGTTTATCATCCCCATCTCATCATCATTTCTGTATTTCCAATTTAAACAAAGTCTGAGGGCCAAATGACATAGCTGTAAAAGCCGGTCGGTGCCCTCGTTAACCCCAAAGTACCTACCTGCCTCCGCTGTAGTTTGCATTTTTGATAACTAGATTTAAAATAATGCATGTACCACCATTTTGTGTTCAAGTTGATTCTTTCAATTTTTTGCCGTCTAAAACTACTATGCGTTGAAAAAGTTGTTTTCTTAAGAAATTCTTTTTTGTGAAACTTGAAATTTAACAGTATATGGATTTTTTCGTTCATACACATAATATGTATATATACACAGCAATGTTTAGTGCAACTTGATACTATGTTTTTTTCACATTTTTATATTTCTTGGCAGGCATATAAACTAGCACAAGGTCGAGTTTGGCCATTGCTTACGATTCTTTGCCTTACCACAGCTGTCATCTCAGCATTTCTGGATAATGTTACCACCATTCTTTTATTTACGCCAGTCACCATCAGGTCAGCTTTAACCACTTTTCTACTGATTTCTAATACTTAAATTTTGACAACCAATTTTTCTCCCTCACTTTAACACATAATACAACTGCATCATCAACCAATAAATCCATTAATTTCGAGTTTGATTAAAAGTCTATTATAATGTTGTTATGCAAAAAAAATTGGTTATCGAGATGATGAAATGTAAAATTTATGGATTGTTTTAGTAAGTTCATCTTTTTTTTAATTTTGTTGTAGATTAAGTGAAGTGATGAATCTGAATCCTAAATACGTATTAATTGCTTTGGTGATGTTTTCCAATGTGGGTGGAACTGCGACTGCTGTTGGTGATCCACCCAATGTCATCATCGTGTCCAATTCCGAAATCCAGAAATCGGTAAGTATATAGCATGTTCCAAAAATAAAATCCGAGTTGTGCAATTTGCACAATTTGACAAGTGTATTTAATCTGCAGTTTTCTAGTATACGCGGTTTGGAAAATTACTTGTTTAGATCAGTTTTGTTTTTTTTTGATTTTTATTTATTTTCAGAAATCAATTAAAAAGGAAATGTTAAATAATAGGCTTACTATAGGGTGGTTTTCATAATTGGGGAGTTTTGTCAATATTTTGTCATATCAGGTTATACAAATAAGATTATTGGAACGGAAGTAGAAACTCAAAATGTTTGTGGGAATTGGAATTTTGTAGTGCGTGTCAGAGCCGCAGTGGCACTGCAGTCAGTCATTTTGCGAAATGGCGACTCCTAGCCACCCAGCACAGATTGTGTGGTGGTATACAGAAACAGATGCAGGTCAAATGAGGAAATTCTGCAGAACACATGGTGTGAGATAGACATTCTTCTGCCACTAAACTCACCCATATGGAGGCGTACTGAAGTCATATTTTTATATGAAACACTGATAGGTTCACTATCATTTTTCATATTTAGTTATATTACGATATTTACTTTCAAACTGTGTGATTAAAATATGGACATCTCATGGTGGATACACTGTATTTTCACCCGTAGATGGTTGTATGGTACTATACGATAGGATAGATACATAGTAGTGAAAATTACTTTCTTACAAATATAATTTTATTATTATTATGTTTAATTGGTATAGGGTATCGGTTTTGCAAACTTTACCATGCATATAGGACTAGGTATAATATTCGTGCTCGCAGCTACTTACGGACTTATCGTCGTGATGTATCGTACTTGCATTAAATTGACATTAGATGATCCAGCTGAGATTGTTGGTAAGTAAAACGGATTAATGTTAAAACTGTTTGTATTTTTTGCAATTATAGTAATTTTTTTGTGTTTTGTTTTTTATTCAAAGAGATTAAACAAGAAATTCAAGTTTGGCGTCGAGCTGCTAAGAACTTGTCATTGTATTCTCGTGATGAAAGTACAGTAAGGAAAATGCTGATGCAAAAAGTGGATGTCTTGGAAAACTTATTGAAGAAAAGACTGTATAATCAACGGTATGTCAATAAGTTTTGCATCTTCACTTTTATAATTGTAACTCGAAGTGAACCCGTCAATAATGACTGGGAAATACCGGTTGAGTATCATGTAATGCTGATTTGACCAATGGTTGTTGAGGTAATGGATTTGATGCTTCTTAACCAATGAGCATTGAGGTTGTTGCCATGGAAACATTGTATTGCTAATTATTATATTGTACAGTAATCATCACTTTATACTATTTATAGTAAATCTCGTTTAACGTGGAAGTTTGTGCTAAGTGTGTTTTCGTTATAAAACGTTTTGTTAACTTTCATTTTACAGACCAACTGAAGAAGACTATAAAGCTAGTTTAATGGAATTGGAGAAAAATGTGAGGCATAGTTACTATTTATATAAAAAAACCAATTAAACAATTTAGGGTGTTAAAATAATTTAAAATATATATATATATATATATATATATATATATATAGTTTAATATGTTATGCTTAATATTTTTTTCAGTATAAAATATATGATTGGCCGTTATTGATCAAAACTGGAGTTGTGTTATTCGGAGTTATCATCATGTTCTTTTTGCATTCTCTTATACCTGGAATGAACATAAGTTTAGGTGAGTGAAATTTACATTAGTTATAGCCAGATATTATAGAGGGTGTTCCTAAAATAAGATCTGGCCAAATTTCAACCACAGATGCTATTCGTCAACGTCAATACAAAGCAAAAAGTGTGAAAATTACATAAGTCATTTGCATATCTACTGCGATTAAACGACACATACCCCTATGAAATTGTGTTTTTTCACTCTGTGTCATGTCGAAAGGAAAGCATTTCCGGACCCATGTTTATGAGTTTTTTTGTGGTTTGATATGTAACATTTGTGGTTAAATTTTGGCCATACCTTTTAGGAACACCCTGTATAATAGAACTAAGTTGTATATTTATATACACTCAAGTGATAAAGTTATATATGCTCATAGGTAGAGGCTATTTATTTGTATATACATATATGCTTATTTTGATATATGCATGACTATACGAATATACAGGGTGTCTATCCACCATAAAAATCTACCGCTCTAATGTTGTCAATCGATTAAACAGGAAATAATGGAGTTTCATGAGTTACACCCTATATATAATATATATGCAGACAAATTTGAAATTCATTTACAGTTGCATGGAACTTTGTAGATCAATTTTTGTTTCTACAACGTGTGTGTGTGTGTGTGGGGGGGGGGGGCACGTTTTTTCCATTTTTTCATAAGACGAAAATTTCACAAGACGAAAAATGGAGTTTTCAAAGTTTGGTGAAAACTCGATTCGTTTTAATGCGAACTCTGGTCTTTTAAGAGTATTGACTGATATTCCCGTAGGAAAGTGTTTGTAAAAGTGACGGATCTTTGCTTTCGCAGGCTGGATTGCCCTGATGGGAGCCATCTTGCTCTTGCTATTGGCTGATTTCGACGAAGTGGAACAATTGCTCTGCTGGGTGGAATGGTCGACCTTAATCTTCTTTGCTGCCCTCTTTGTTGTGATGGAAGTGAGTATTATATGGGGAAGAAGAACTTTCCAAAACATTGACACTCTCTCTGTTGCACACGTGAAATTCATATACACGCGTTACACATTAACCCTCGTATAGTGTGTGTGTGTGGCGAAAAATAGGTAATGGACTAATAAAAATGTTTATTTCCGTACGCAATCATCTATAAAATTTTATACTACCACCAAAGGTTGTCTTATCCAAAACCTATTCAAACATCATAAAATTTTCATGTCTCGTGGTTGGTGATGGTAATGTCCTTCCCAAAAATGGCACTTTTTTGTTTTGTTTTTATTTTTTTATTATTTATTTTTTGTTATGTTTTGTGGTGGTGAATTTATAAAGTAGTTAAAAAAAGGATTGGGTAACATACAAGGGTATACAGTATATGGTTACAGGATGTCTTCGATTTACGCGAGATGATTACGTTCTGCGTAAACATAGCATATATTGAAATTCCTATGCTTTTATGAATTCGATAAAATTGGTAGTTTAATCACTTGTTAACCACCTAAAAAAATCGCATATCAGCGAATTTTTTTTTTTTGGCTTTTAAAAACATTTGACTAGATTTTTATTGTCTCATATTAGCGAAATCGCGTATCAACAACTCGCATACGTGGAGAACTCTTTTTATAATAAATCAGTATTTGAACTTTGTGTTTAAAAAAAACAATTCAATCTGTGTAATTGCTAAGAGTATGTTATGCTATATTATTATAAGAGTATGCTATTCGTACTTGCACATATTCTCGATTTATGCAAAAATTCTGTGCAGATCACAGAATTCTGCATTGTTAGTTCTGCGTAAAACGCGCTTAAATTGAAACTTTTTAAAAATGTTTTGTAATCATTAATGACACAATGGCATGCATAATGGCGCATATTGAAATACCCGTGAAGTGGCAACACTTTTACTATTTAGTTTACTCGTGCACTATATTTCTGCTGGAATGTTATTTAACAAGTCAGTCGAGAATATAGGCCAACTGTATATTGAGTCCATTCTAATTGTATCACGTGATATAATCACCGATTTGCCATCAAGTTGGTTTAGTTTTTAAAGCAAACGCTTCAGTGCAACACATGGAATGGCTTCAACTTTGTAGTGCATTCCTGCGGAACACGGCGAATGGCTACATTTTAGTAGTGCATTCCTGCACAACACAGCGAATGGCTACAGCTTTGTAGTGCATTCCTGCAGAACACAGCGCTTCGCTACAACTTTTGAAGGCTTTTCAGCATAACACTGCGCATAGCAGCCGCTTTTTTACGTTAAATATGCTTTTTTTAAGCATACTCTTTATATAGCCTACTGTCCTATACAGATAGGGGGGGAGGATGAATTGCTCAGAAAAGACTCGCTCCGAAAATTTTATTTTATTTTTTGCTGCTGAAAGTAGAAAATTTCATGAAAATAACCAATTATTTTTTTTTTAATAAAAAGTAAGATTGTATAGAAGTGATAATTGTTTACTACTCTAATTAGTCCTTTTATTTGAAATTAAAGAGCCAAAATTGTTAGAAATTACGAATTCATAACAGAGGCACACTTAAAATTTAATTAAAAAATATGACATATTAATGGCGTAATATTTTACGTGCAAATCATTCTGAGCCATTCCATCATCCCTACAGATATTCCGAATGTATGCACAGCGCAAAAAATTCATTTTTGATTTCTGCATGTTTCGATTTATGCGAATTAAATTTGCGAAGGAATTGAACGTACATTGCCATCTACAGGCGTTTATAGAAAATTCTGTATAGTTTAATGTACCAAAAAAATCGAATAAAGTGAGAACCGTCTAAATCGAAAACCGCATAAGTTTAATGTAATAAAACTCGCATAAATCGAAATCCAAAAAATAAGGCGTATTCTTAAAAAAAGCATTTTTTAATGTACTTGTTTGTATAAAAAAACTTTCAGTATTCCACTATTCCCCGACCTACCAATTGTATATAGGCGATCCTTGTACTTCGCATATTTGCGGAGTACATTTTATACAGTTTCGAGTTATTCACTAAATTTGTGCTTAATACATTTTTTTTATGTATATTTTAAGGCGTTGTCCAAGATGGGCTTATTGGAATTTATCGGCGAAGTTACAGAACAATTCATTCTCGGTGTGGACGAAAGTGTTCGACTGCTCGTGTCCATTGTTCTTATCCTTTGGGTGTCGGCGATTGCATCCAGTTTCATTGACAACATCCCGTTCACTACTGTCATGTTGAAAATCGTACTCAGGTTGGGCAAAAATCCCACTCTCGGATTACCATTGCAACCGCTTGTATGGGCTTTAGCCTTTGGAGCCTGCTTAGGCGGTAAGTAGCGAAATAATCATTTCTTTATTGTTTATTGGACACACTACAAAGAGAACACGTAACAGCAAAATAATATGAACCACAAAACATTTGTTAAAAAAAAGTAATGTAACAAAGTATTTACATTATACTACACAGGGTGTTCCTAAAAGGAGTGGACAAAATTTTAGCCAGTTTTTTTCATTACTACACAGGGTGTAGTAATAAAATGCAATGTAATAAAAAAAATCGCATATGTAAATAACTAAATTGAAAGTTACAGAAAAAGGAATTACTCAAAGTTCGCATAAATCAAATACCAAATCACTCAACGATCGCATAAATTTTAATTCGCATAAATCGAAACTTACAAAAAGTAAAAATAGATATTTTTTTTGCATTATGTACGTACATATCTGTATATCTAAATAAATATATTAATAGTACCGGTATTAATAGTATAAACTATAAAGTCGATATCAACAGGTTTACTGTTAATGACGCAAGATGGCAGTAAACGTCACGATGGTCGAAATATCGATTTTTAGCAAAAACATTTCGATTTCGATTTATTTGTTTAAATACATAAATTTTGGTTACTGCGTTATTTTTAGTTTTTGTACTTTTGGAGCAACAGAAGTTTTAAGAAAATTGCACGTTTTGAAGTAGTCACACTTTACATATGTCTTACAATTGTTTTGAAACAACGTTGTTGTTAAGAACCTTTGCCAAGAACATTGCACTAACGTTACTCATGATCACGAGTTGTTTTCAACGAAAAATGTTTTTTTTAAGTTCGCCTAATTTTTTTTTGTGTGTGTGTGTGTTTGTGTTAATGTTGTTGGAGAGAGTGTTACAACAGACTAGTACAGCCACATGGTGTACGTTGGTGATTTGCGAGACTCTAAATAGGTTGTCAATTTTCGTACACAACACGTAAACTGCGATTGGTCAATATTTGTTTTCCGAAAAACTTTTGAAAGGTCATTGTCTTTGTGTTTATTATGCCACGTTTTATTTGGTTGGTTTTTATAGTGTTCGACTGCACAAGATTTTTTGTTAAACTATTTTATTAACCATAGTGAAAAACTCGATCAAAACACATCAAGTGTTTTGTCATCTTAAACCTTTCAAATTAAACTACCCATGTGGGGGGCAATTCAATGGAAATGTCAACTCAAAACTTTTTTGTTTTGTTTTGTCAAAGTTAACAAATTCG
Source organism: Cryptops parisi (assembly GCA_034695005.1). Classification (NCBI taxonomy): domain Eukaryota; kingdom Metazoa; phylum Arthropoda; class Chilopoda; order Scolopendromorpha; family Cryptopidae; genus Cryptops; species Cryptops parisi. The sequence continues at coordinate 12,940 of JAQIWH010001417.1, read as the reverse complement.
ATGTTGTTATACATCAAATGATATGTATAACAAATGCGAATTAATTAACTTATGATTACGAGTAATTATGTAAACATTGTAGAGGTGACACTTGTATAATAATTTGAATGTCATTTTAATGCAAAGTTGAGTTATCAATCTCAACAAGATTTTGTTCGTTTAGTTACACCTATTTTACAGGTTATGTTAGTCACACTACACATTTTTTAAACTTTATTGTTTTTGTAAAAAAAAAAAACACTTATGATAATACACATGCATACTATACTAATAACTTAAGGTATTTTACTAAAGTGTCTAGATTTTACAGCATTTCATTTATGTGTATGCAGTGCAGTTCATTGTTGTAATTTAAATTTGCCTCACTTTATGCATTTCATTGTTGTAATTTGAATTTGCCTCACGTTATGCATTTCATTGTTGTAAATCAAATTAATTTTGCCTCACGTCCATTGTTGGCTAACATAACATGACTAACACGTAATTTGTGAATAACGCTGATGCAATTTGTTGAAGTTAGATGTTTATTAATACCAATATACACATTTTTTTGCATAAAATATGCTGTACATGCGTAAGTTTAAGTTTTCAGAGTAGGTGTAACTGTGCAGTTTTTCAAGGGTGACTTTAGATTTACCTAACAGTCAACCAGTTCTGTAAGCCTAGGACAATGGTAGCTTGAGCTTGTGTAATAGGCAAACGACACTAAACGTAGCGATGCGTGTCTTTCCACCAACCTGCACTTGCCAAAAGAAAAATGGTCATCAATTGTCTAGACGACAGATACTTCAAAAACCAAAATAAACACCGACGAACGAATGCACTCTGTCAAAAGTATTCTTTGTGGCCATTGATGGTATCACTTTTCTACTATATACAGGGTGCTCCTCCCAAAAGAAATAACTCCGGATGTTTTTAAGTGATTTTATTTTGTATTGGTAACCCCAATATGAAGGTGTTTTGAGAGTATTTGTGAGACCACTTATGTATTTTATTCCAAATTTTAGTTCAATGGTTTCCAACAGATAACAGCATTGAGACCCATATAACTGTCTGTACAGACGCGCTGTGCTGCAGTAATGGCTTCACCAAAAGTTATTACTGCAGCCATAGACGTATACTGCCCTCTATAGTCGTTTATGAGAATATACATATATATACTGTATAGTCCAATGTAGGTCTACCAAAAAACGCATAATACGAGAACCGCATAAGACGTCTTTTAAGTCTTTCACAGTACCATAATAAAAAAAACAACTCATAAGTAATGTGAAAAAATTGCATATATAAATAAATGAATCGAAAATTACAGAAATCAAAAATGAAATCACTCGAAACCTCGCATAAATCAAATATCATCGAACAACTCAACGATCGCATGAATTTAATTGCGCATAAAATCGAAATTTGCATTAATCAAAATTTCGCATAAATGCTAAACGTGCAGAAAATCAAAAGATGGAATCACTCAAAACAAGCGTAAATTGAATATTGAAATTACTCAAAGATCGAATAACTTTTAATTCGCATAAATCGAATTTCGAACAAATCGAAACATGCTGAAAGATGTATTTATTTTGCATTACACGAATGTACATACATGTATATCTGCAAATGATAGTAGGCTATTATAAGAAGAGTATGCTTAAAATGATTTTAATGTACTTGTGTGTATCTATTGTGGGTTTAATGTACTTGTGTGTATCATGACATACATGATCGGTGTATGTCATGATCGGTGTAAACATCAAAGCATTTGAACAGTTACATAAAACTTGGTTACATAAATCGTATACACGAATACATCTGACTGTATATAGCTAGTTTAAATCAACATTAATTTGCACGCTAAACGAACTGCATAAATTAACATTAAAAAAACAAACTGCTAAATGAACATCGATCATAGTAATGCTATGAAAAGTTTTTCATAATGAAACCCGTAAGCTTAGAATCGATCATTCTTAAAAATTCATTCCCAATCTTGAGCTCTACGGTTTTCTTGCAAAGTTAAGTCAAAGAAAAATTACAATGTCTTTTTCTAGTCGAATAAAAACAATTTTTAATAGCGTCACGAAGGTTAAATCGGAATTGAAAAGGATTTGTAATAATAGTCTATATATATATCTATATATATATTTTTTTATGATTTATTTTTTGCAGGAAATGGAACTCTTATCGGAGCATCGGCCAACGTTGTGTGCGCTGGTGTTGCTGAACAACACGGTTATCGATTTACATTTTTGGAGTTTTTTAAGTAAGTTTATTTATTTATTTATTTATTTATTTATTTTGAAAATAAAAAAGTTTTAAGGCTATAAAAAAAATGATGAAATATAAAATTTTTTATGGTTTTAAAATTTTTTTATTATACAAGGTGACCCAAAAGTCTGGACATATTGGTCATACATCATTGTTAATAAATTACTATGGCAATATGTAGTACAGTGGAATTTGGTTATTGTAATGTTATCAATCGGCTATTGTTATCATCAGCCACTGATTAGTGTTTTTATCCATTGTTTAATGTTATCAGCCGGTTATTATTATTAGTACGAAAAAAGTACTAGCTCTCGAGTGATCACAATAACCGGATTCCACTGTTATGGAATCCGGTTACCGGAATCCATTTACTGTACTACATGAATAAAATATGTATTGACTAGGTGTTACTGGCAATGTATATAATCTAGGCTTTCTATATAATGCCTCGCTTTGATTTAGGCAATGTATGAAATAATTACGGTAGGCTAAAAATTTAGGTTTAAAGTTTTAAAGTTAGGCCTAAATCTGAGGTTAAATTGTTTTTAAAGAAACTATTGTAGATTAACCTATAAGTAAATTATTAACCAACGAGCCTAACTAATCTATTAGTAAATCTATTACACAACTAATAACCAACCTCGACTTAGCTCAATGAATAGTTGTATAAAAGATATTATTGCATACTTTGCCAAACGAGGCCAGACATTCTATAGAATACCTGGATTCCGTACATTGCTCGTAACGTTGATTTATAATTATACGGTTATACACAGCATAACCGTATGATCAGTGACATAGGTTATATTTACATTAATACATATTATTGGCTATGTTCCCGTACTTTTGGGTTACCCTGTACTATACAATGTTTTATTATTGCATAGTTTTGGTATTTTATATCATTTTATTTTTGACATTCCTGGATTTTTTGGAATATGGTATAATTATTTTATTTTTTTTTTTTTGTGATTTTTCTGCTTGTTATTATAAAAGCAAGAAACTATGTAACCATATAGTTTACATGGTTGTTAAAAGAAACTTGTTTTTAAGAGATCTTGAATATTAATAACTTTAAAATTGCAGAGTGGGCTTTCCAACCATGTTGGTTACAACTGCAATTGCGATGCTGTATCTCATGGTTTGTCACGTTCTTCTTGAATGGAATTACTAACAACACGTATATCAAACTCGTATGATATTGCTTCTTCTAAACTAAAAAAAACCAAACCAAACAATCCGTTTTATGCAAACGTCGCTGAAAAAACGACGCGTTGAAGACATTTAAACGTTTATTTGTTATATTTTTTCAAATGTTTGTTGAAAATTCGTTTGAAAACAAGATGGAAAATTATTTTCTGAGAAAGTGTGAGTAGTGCGAATTGAGGGGGGGGGGGGAGAGACAATGTTTTTTTTTTTCAGCCATCTTTTTTTTTTTTTTTGGATGTGATTATTTTTGTTTTTTTTTGTTCAACGAGAAATGACGTCATGAATGTGCATGTTGATTGTTTAAACAGAGAAAAAAAACGGAAAACAAAAAGTGTGTAGTAGTTATAGTTATCTCAGGAAATAATACTCGTTATAAGACTTTATGTAAATAATTTACAAATTTTGGAATTAGTTGGTACTAATAAGTTATTACAGTTGTTGTATGGTTGTTAAATATACAGTATATATATATCGTGATATTGTTTATATATGTTGAGGGGATTATTGTTGTGTAACAGTATATGTGATATCTAGTTGATGTATTCTATGAATATATTTAATACGTAGATATCGTTTATTCATAATGTATTTTTCAATCGGTATAGCTCGTAATAAGAGTACTGTATATCGAAACATTTTTTTTTAGGATTGTATTTTTCCACTGTTGAAAAGAGAATATCTAAAAATTTATACAGAAATTTACACACAAAAAATTATATTCTACATATATACACGTATTTATCCTTGTACATATTATATATAGCAAAAAATGATGTTAATTATCTAGGCTCACTTAATATGTTATGATTTAAAATTTTTCGTTTGATACATTAACCATGAAATGTTGCATAATAAAATATGTGAAAACTTGGGATTAAATATTAAAATGTATGTATATATATATATTTTTAAAATTTGCTTGACACAGTAAAACAGATGTCTAAACAATAAACATATATGAAAAGAGTTAAATTATATTTAGAAATTTATACTACACGTAATAGGCTATATGTAAATAAATATTGTACATAAATATATTGTATGTTTATATACAGTATATTATAGATATTATATATATGTCACTAGAAATGTATAGAATCTAGACATTGTATAAATGTTTTAAGATTGGTATCATAATAATACAATAATCGCACGAAGACAGTTTAATAATCAACATTTATCACTAAAATAATAAAATTTTATGAAACATTGGATTTTATAAATAATGAACGAATCAATTAATGATGCAACAATGATTTAATAATTTTTAAAAAAGTCGCGGTTATTTATTTATTTATTATTTAATAAGAATAAATTGCGATTTTTGAGATTTATGCAAAAATCGAATAAATCGAAACTTATCTATTAATAATAAGGTACTTTCCCATTAACAACCAGATGTAGTTCCTGTGGTGGCCGCTTGGGGTCTACATTGCTAGAAGTGTGCAATTGATAATTCTGTCTACCTAACCTAATTCTGCCTAACCTAACCTAACCTTTTATTTACAGCCTTTTATTTACAGAATTATCAGAATTAGGTTAGGTTAGGTTAGGTTAGGCAGAATTAGGTTAGGTAGATAGAATTATCAATTGCACACTTCTAGCAATGTAGGCCCCCAAGCGGCCACCACAGGAACTACATCTGGCTGTTAATGAGAAAGTACCAATGATAATTTAATAATTTTTAGTTTCAAAATTATAAAGTTCGAAAATCGCATAAATCGAAACTAAACTAACCTAATCGGCCTAACCTAAACAAAGTAATAATGGCCAACTTACGAGGATAACGGTGCAACATTAGTGCCACGAGATGTCGCTATTATGTCGCATTAATGTCGCTATATTTTGACGTGAACCATCCATTGATGTGTCACGATAAATGAACCACCCTGTATAACAATTAATTGAAGTTATGTATAGTATTCGGTTTTAAAATATATTCTGTACAAATGTGCTACATACTACACTTTTGAAGTTAGATCGAAACTGTGCACAATACGTAGATATACTATTTGCATTTGGAAGCTGTTATGTAGCAGGAACTGTCGCATGGAATGACGCACCGTCGTCCTTCAACTTGCGACAATGAATGGACCTTTCTAGTTTTTGTTTTGCTTCAGAACACATCCACGTTTCTGAAACGTTTCCAAGTTGGAAAGACTTTAACAACGACTCAGCATCCGAGTAATCTTCCTCTTTTACGTCTGACATTAAAAAATATATATTGAGTGGGTTTTTCCTCTATTCACTTAAAGCTTCACACGCGGATATGAAACCTCGTTTTTTTCTCATTTTGCTACAATGGAAGTATATCAAAACCGCGTGGATATTGTATCACTTTCCAAATATATACAGTGTGCTCCCCAAAAGTGATCTCCGGAGCTTTGAACGATTTTATTTTCGATCAGGACCACCAATAATGGTGTTTCGAGCTTAACTGTATTCAGGTTTTTTGTTCAATTGGTGTCCACCAGATTGCAGCACTGACAGACTGTATAATTTTAGAGACGCGCTGTGCTGCAATAATGGTTTCACTCAAAAGAGATTCAATGAATAACGGCAGTCATAAAAGCGATTTTTATGCTTATCGGAATGTGGTGTGCGGTGAAACTCCCGTTTTGATCTCTGTAAACGGTGAACACATTGAGTCACCCTAATTCGTAAATAAACTTGTGACATTTCACGTTTAATAATGTATGCTACATACATATTTTATTCAAACTATCATAGATTGAATTTCATTTAAAACTTCGGAGTTCTTTTCGCGGACATCCTGTATACATCTGAAATATCATCATCAATTAAATTAAATAAAAAGAAAACCAGACACCCTGTATAAAATAGTTTCACTATTGTTCTACTCTTTACTACTTATTACTTTTTCACATTTCATCAATTGCATTCAAAATTACATCGAAATAGGATTTTTTTTTACGTAAACAAAATAATTTTCTTTAATGGAGAAGCCGCTTGTGGTGCTTGGGTATAATAGGTATTTCCTGCTTAGGTTAGATAAAACAAAATTTTATGATTAATGATAAACTATTAAGTGTTGTATTTTTTAACTATTTAAACTGGTATCTACATCCATAATCACTAATTTAGGTTGTTAAGAACTACAAAAAAAAACATGTCTAACCACTAGCGCCACAAGCGCATTCTACGTTAATGATAAAGTACCGAAACTAGATTGGTATAACTAGAGGTCCTCCTAGTCACAAATGTGACTACGCACGTTTCAAAAAATTAAAAAGAAAATTTTAGTACTATAACTAATTAAATTACTGTTATTCCTACTGATATCACGTGACGATGTTGAGCCACGCCTTCGCCTGTTAGCGAAATAAAAAGAGAGGGGAACTCACGCGCGTACGCTGCTGCAAAATAGTAATAGTAGATACTAAACCCACAAATATATTTATGTGGGCTTAGGTAGATATTGGTTTTTGTCACGAAAAAATTTGTATTGTTCCAAAATTATAAAATAACCCTGTTTGTAGAGTCACTTTAATACACGCATTAATTTTGTTAACATTTACGATTAATTAATTTACCGTACAAAAAAAAAAAGTTTACATTTTTTTTACTTGAAACTGTTTAACTTTGCTCACACATTTTCAACATTAACGCGATGTTGCGTAGCGAATGTTGCCGCGCGTTTCCAAGTAAGTAAGTGTGTACGCAATTTGCGCTTCCAATTCTTAGGAACACTTAAGGACCAAAGGTGGTTGTTCCTTTTAACTAGTCCAACATGTGTGTTCGCTCTTTCGTCTTCAAGGTCTCGTTTTATGTTAGAGACCTTTGTAGGGTTTCTACGTGCACATCTTCTTGCTGACCGTGAAATGAGACAAGTTGAAGCTGCCATCAACTCGTTCTTCTGTATGCTATTTGTGGATCAAAACAAATTTAACTTTCTGGCACCGAGTTTTATTTTTGATTGCCCGTCTTTGCAGACTGCGGAGATTTTTCTTATATATTTATTTTTCACGACTTTGGGTTGCGTAAAATGACTAGCACCATGATTAGTACCACCATCCATAGATCCGCTTAACACGGACTGGTTGTTGCTTTTATAACCCTTTATATTAGGTTCACTTGTGAGTCTGTGGGAATTGAACGTTATTCCTGCCATCTACAGGCGTTTATGAGAATATACAACAAGGTGATTCGGTTAACATCTGACAAAACTATACTGAGTGGAAGGAGACACGAAAACAAACAGAAAATGATCATATAAACCTATATCCGGAAATGCTTTTGTTTGCGAGTTTGTTTTGGGGCTCCCTACGATCCTTTATAGTTTTACTAGATATTACCGAATCACCCTGTATAGTCCAATGTACCAAAAACCACATACGTCTAATGTAACAAAATGTGCATAAATCTAAAATTAGCTAATTATTATTGTTTCATTTATATGTAGGCTATGTACAGTATATTTGACAACATATAGGGTGTCCCAAAATTAGATTTTTATTGTATTTCAGTGAAATGAAACGAATGTTTTTTATAAAGCGTATGCTTGCGAAACTTGCAGGAATCGAAAATGAAATTACTCAAAACTCTCAGATTAATCGAAATTCGCATAAATCGAAAATGGAATTACTCAAAACTCGCATAAATACAGCACTCTAACAAAAGACGCATAAAATCAGTTGATGCAGTATTTTTTTTTGCGTTGAATACGTACAGAATATATGACGATATACAGGGTGTCCCAAAATTAGACATCTATTATATTTCAGAGAAATGGGACGATTTTATTATAAAACTTATGCCTTAGCCATGCTTTTTAGTAAAGTGGTTGATTTGCTGAAAAAAAATTGTAAAATGTAAAAAGTGGGGAAATAATACAAAATGGAATAGAACGTTGAAAACGATTTATTTGCCGGTTTGAAGAAACAAGGCAACGTAAAAAAATAGTCGTATAAAAAATACAAAATTATCATCATCATTGTATAAAAACATTTTTGAAAACAATCTGACTTAAAAGATGAAAAATTAAGGAAATGTTGCACCAGTATAGTGAAATTGAGCAACGATGACAAATTTTGTACCAAACAACAATTATTGATTTTTGAGAATCGATTCAATTAATCCTTGATTTTTTTTTTGTGGTGTTATTGCCAATCGGTACTTGATCAAGAGTAATTTAAAACAATTGTCACTGTGTAACGTGGATGAAAAGTTGAAATTGTCAATAGAACAAAAATGTTTATAGTTACCATTTTTTGGTTCTGAAAATTTTTAATAATTTTTTAAAGAGAAAATTTCACTTGTTCACCAAAACATTTCACTTCAAGATAAGTACAAATCCTTTGTACTTAATATACATGAAGGTGACTAGAAAAGAAATTGCAAACTCAAGGAAGTGCAACATAAACGCATTCTCCTTGTATAATAACATATAAAATAAAAAAGATGGCATGCATATTAAATAATATAAACATGGAACCGAAGTTTGATGTTCTAAGAACGATATAATGCACTATTCCGAGGGTTCTTTGTGTAAGAATCGTAATATAGAACCAAGATGGAGATTTCATTCCAAATAATATGGATTGCATTGTGATGCTTAGCTTATTTACAGTTTTTAATGGGGGGGGGACGTTGATCATAAAATTTCGAAAAGGGTGTAGGCCTTGAGTAGATTAGGAATAGGTAATTCCTCCACCAAGGAAGGCAGTCGGACCTTCCGGGTACTCTTTTGGTGAAGTAGCCTGCGGAGCCAGACACGAACTTGGTGTTTGAGTGGCAGAGGAGTTTGGGCTATCTGCAACAGTGCATCTTTTCGTTCTAATGGCAGGAAACTTGAACGTTGAATGGCTCCGATGTTAAAAGCTTGAGCAGTCGCTAGAAGCGTCGAAAAGACTTGGTGACTATCTCCACCGATACGAGGGAACGACCTAAGGATCCCCCACGGATCGCTGTACTGGGATTTGAGGACTACGGCTGCACCGTATCGGAACAATAGATGGACCACTTGGAGATCAGGATCTGGATTGGCGGCGATGTATTCTCCTAGAGGAGTTTTCAGCTCGGGTCCGGTATCTGTCTGCGTGGTCATGTTGGGATCAGCTCCGTTCTCCAGGAGCATGGTCAGGATCTCCAACCTGTTCTGGATGTTATCGGCGCATGCCAAATGTAAAGGGGAACCAATTAATGGCGACCAAGCGTTGACGTCTGCTCCAGCGTCGATGAGCGTTTTCACAAAGGTCGGATTACCCCGGAGAATGGCAAAGTCCAAGGGTGTGGGTTTGCGGTAATCGGGCGGAAAGACCACTTTGGCTCCTTGCTTGAGCAAGAGATCAACAATCTGTTCGTTGCCACTCAGCACGCCATAATGTAGTACGGAACGGAAGTCGTGTCTCTCACCCGCCATAGCGTTGATATCTGCTCCATACCGCAACAACAACAATGCCGCTTGCAGTCCATCCGGGTATCGGCAGGCTTTCATGAGAGGAGTCAGGCCACTCCGGTCTCTACAGTCAGGGTTAGCACCGTTCTGAAGGAGCAGTTCGATGAATCTCAGTTCCAAAGGATTCACGAGATTGATCTCGGAACCGAAAAAGTATTTGGCGTTGGGATTGGCTCCGTTTTCCAACAGGAGTCTTGCAGTGTCGAAGTGTCCGTTCTTGATGGCCAGTCTCAGTGGTTCCTCGGCCAACGTGGTCTTTGGAAAGGGATCATCGGTATCTCGTTTGCTAAAGTCCACTTTGGCACCATGCTCCAACAACAGCTTGATGAGATCATCGTATCCTCTTTCGGCACAGAGATGGATAGCACTGTAGCCGACGTCGTCCCGGGAATTGACGTCACATCCTCGGACTAGGAGGAGTTGGACCGCTTCTATGTAATGGCGGTACACAGCATAGTGCAATGGGCGCAAACCTTGGGTCACTGGTTCATTAGCTTTGGCTCCACACGCCAATAGAATTCGTATGTCATCCAGTGTGGCTAAGCGCACGATGCTGTCAGCCAGTTCGCGTTGGAGGGTCTGGGTACAAGGCACCTGAGGCATTCTGGCACCTGCCGAAGAAAAACGTCAAAATACTGTTAACTAATCATTGAATTATAGTTTACGAGTCTGGGTTCACAGCCAAATGCATTCGCGAAAAGACATGCAAAATAGTAACGAGTTCCTGGTAACGATTATGTAGTCGTCCTTGTAGTGATCTGGAAAGAACATCTAAACAGAAACATGCGTCAATGAGTTTGCGGAAATGCATGCTTGCACACTCCAGTTATTCTGGTATTGTCCGTAAGCGTTATTTTAAGGGTAACGTATTTTGTTAACAAATGGTTTCTTATTGGTGTCAACTAAGTGATATCAGGTATCAAGCAAGTCATATACTCGGTGGCAACGACTCGAGTTCCGGACAAACAACTTTATAGTTAGAGTTCAATGTTTAATGAAAATAGTTAAGTTCATTCTCTATCAACGGGTTTTACTGTTTGTTGATGATTGTAGAACATATGTTGGATAGCAAGATGTAGTTTTTTTTTGCCTCGCATGTGTTTCTATATATAGCAGTTGGCCAAAGCGATCAACCATAAATATAGCCAAGAGTGTAAATCACAAAGTTAGCAGATAGCGAACGTCCATTGCATCACATTTAAGAGTGTTTCCAAAACATGGATCCATTTTACAACAACGTGACACAAATCCAGTTCAACTTTTTGGTAAACAAAGTCCGGAAATTGAGATTTTCCACTAATAAACCTTTCATTGTGCATAGTGTCATTCTATTTTTCTCACCTTTTTTTACTAGTATTTTATTTATTATGTGTATAGTTATTACAATACGGTTATATTGTGCATAATGTGTGCATAATTGTGTACGGATATATTGTGCATAATCAGCGAATAAGCTTATTATAGCGAAATATTTGGGTTTATATTCACATAGTTGAATAAAAACTACAAAAATGTGCAAAGTAGGTATCGATTTATAACTTAAATTGAATGAAGGTTCGAGAAAGTCTAGTTAATTGGTTCACTTAACTGTATAAGTTAATGTAAATTATTAGAATCAAAATATAATTTTAGATTTTTTGGGACAGTACAAGCTTTATAGTTGATGTAAAGTTGCCAATGTGAAGGTGAGAGACAATATCAGCATCGTTACCGACGTCATTTTGACGTTGTGACTTGTGACCTTGGGTTAAGTAAAGTCATCATCCTTTGAACTTCTCTAATTGAATACTACGAAGCATAAGGGTGCATCTGTCATAATTTTGTTTTTTAGACGTAGCATGACTATATTATGAGTATAATAGACGTAACATGTCATATTAATGAGTATCACTGGTAACTTACTTGTAAGTACTAATATTAATAACCAGTACTGCCAATGTTAATTAGTATTACAATACAGTACATGGAAGAAAAGAAGCCGTATTCAATATTGTACTTCTAAAATATAGTACAGTAGAACCGGTAATAAGTGTTATAATAAAGTTCGTGCGTTTTTGTAACCTTGAAAAGCCACACGGATTTCATTATTTACTCAACACTGTTTGAATGTGTGTGTATATACAGTAGAGTAGATTGTATTGCACCAGCTGCATTATAAAAGTACGTAAAAGATTCGTATGATATAGAATACATATATAAAAATACACATTGACAATTAATCGTAATAATTTTAAATAACTAAATATTATGTATAAAATTAAAAGTCATTTCTTTAAAAAAACAAACCATTGATACAATTATCAGTAACCAATAAACTTTGTACGGAGTTTTGTACTTTTCCTTTAACGGAGAAGCCATTTGTGGTGGTTGTTGTTGTTTGTTATTTAACTAACCTAAACTAGAGTCTATGGAACTAAATATATCAGTTTAGGTTAGCTAAAATATGACACAATACATAAATCATCATTAATTATAAAATTAATATCTTTTTATACTCTTAACTTACTCTGAGGTTGAAACATCTTTTGAGCTGTTTATTTTGGTAGGTTCCCGATGACCTATAGAGCTGAAATTTTGAACATGGGCTAGGGTCGTGTAACATTTTGTTGCATCAAATTTAGACGGATCAATGTCTAGTCATTTCTGAGATTTTGTCGCACGAAGGGCCCTTTTTTTCTTCGAAAAGTGTTTGCTGACGATATACCTACATTTTAAGCCATTTCAAGCCAACACACATTGTTGTGCGCGAAGATGAACATATCTTTATCTTATATACAATTTATTACTTACTTAAAGTTGATTACTAAAACCGATCCATCCATTAAACATATTTTAGTCAAAAACACATTCCTACGTGTTTGAGTAATGTCGAGGATGTAAAACAAGTTGTAACAGATGTTATCAAAAAAAAAGCTCAATTATTTAAATTAATTGTTTGTTTTGTCTAAACCTATACCCAAGCGCCGAAAGCGGCCTCTTCGTTAAAGGAAAAGTACCCGATTTTTTTCATTAAAATTTCCTTCGCTCAAAACCACACAAACTTAATTTTTG
>JAQIWH010001416.1:0-31908 GCA_034695005.1 Cryptops parisi | reverse complement strand
ATAATAATAATAATAATAATAATAATAATAATAATAATAATAATAATTTTCCATAATATTTTTAATGTTAAATTTTTGGCGCTTGCAACGTTATTCTGGGCAAGGCTTCTATTGTAGCATCCAGTCACTAGATGGAGTTGGTTGTAAAAAAGTACTAATACTTATGTTTTGTGGTTATGAATGCAATTTTTGTATCACTAATTTGAAACTCCCATCTTATGCCCCCGTGCTACAGCACGCGTCTACTTCTAGTTAACAGAAGGCTTAGTAAACTCACTTCAATTTCTGGTGAATTACATTACACGTGTATTTACATTATAACAACGATTTATAGTAGTAAACAAAATATGACAATGATTAGACACTAGATTTGAATGTTCGCGCACCTTCATAAAATTATGCGTAATTTCACCCTTTAGTATGTGTGTTTAAAGTTGTTTTCTCAGGTCTTTTTTTAAACAAGAAGTTGAAACATTTATACTCGCAGAAAGGTAGTTTAAGAAGGAGAGAAACCAGGCTGGTATTAAAGTCCATCAAGTTCCCCTAGGGGAAAAGAGAACCTTCGAATCACAATGACGACGATAATTGGTAAGCACGGCAGGAAGTGCACCTAGCGCCATCTGCACGAAAAGCCAATCAATTACAAAATCAAAGTGCTTCCGCTAATCGCGTGAAGGCTCTGCTGAGCAAACTGACTTCTTCCATACAAAGTAGCCACTAAAAGATTACAAAGCGAAAAGTGATTTTTTTTTCCATTTCTTTTTATGTTATATAAAATGGATGCTCCTTTTTTGTTGTTGTTTGGACGCCATGTTGAAAGTGCCCATCGATGCGGAAACACACGATTATACGGAAAACAATGTTTTGGGTTTACGCTTCGAGTAAGTTCACAAAATCGATGTTTTTAAAGTTCAAGCTCGATTGAGGTGAGTTAATTATGTTTTGTTTTTTTAGGTGAATATTGTTTTTCTGATAAGAGTTTCCTTTTTTTTTGTAAATGAGATGAAGTTTATTAAAATTAGTTTATTTAAGTTTTTAACACAATGTGATAATCGTATCTTGATTGGTTTTATCTAATCACACATTCTATATTTATTACAATAGAAATCCTTACACTTATAAAATAATGAAAACCAAGTAAACCACCTGATCAATAACGAAAAAAGGTGACTTACCATTGACTGAAAGGGTAGGCCAAAAACAATCAAAGATGAATAATCAAATAACCATTTTTTGGTAATTGATTATAGGAAGTGGTTTATTAATTTTCATTATGCTATACTATCTTAATTTAGGCTGTATGAGTACACAGCATACTGGTAATCCTCAATTTAAGCTACAATTGAAGGGTTTGGTGTAAAAATGTGTTAAGTAAACATTTTTGTGCAAAATTACTCAGATGCATTTTCGAGTGTGTTAAATGCAATTCTACCTTCCTAACGCATAATTTTGACCAATACAACAATATGTGCAAAGCTATTAGTGCAAGAGGTGTGAACCAAGTAGCCCATAATAACAGCAAGGCAACTTCAAATCTTTAAAGGCGTTTTCGTCGAAATTGTAAAAATGTTACTTAACATCCTTTCACACCAGGCCCTTCAATTATAAGAGATTGTAGAAACTGACGTTATAGTGATTCACAATAGTTTTCGACTTAGTGTCTGAAACATGTTAAATAACTATTGTGATAAACATTAAAAGAAAAGCTTATTATCTACAAAAAACGTAGACTCGTTTTTTTTTACTCTTTGAAATTTTGTTATTAAAATTGGTTTTGAACAAGTACATTAAAAATGCTTTTAAGAGTGCGCTTTAGTTTCGATTTTAGCAATTTTCGATTCGATTTATGCGACTTTTGTTACATTGGACTTGTGCAGTTTTAATTTATGCGGTTCTCGCTTTATGCGATTTTTTGTACATTTGGTTTGTGCTAATTTCAGTTTATGCAATCTTTGAGTAATAACTCCATTTTGCATTTTTGCAAGTTTAGTATCGTTTTATGCAAATCTAGATTTATGCAATCTTTGAGTAATTAAACATTCGATTTATGTTGAGTTAGTTAATTCCATTTCAGATTTTTACACTTTTCGATTTATTTATTTATTTATTTATTTTTATTGCACGGTCAAGGTGACCAAAAGAGAAAATTACAAACAAAAAGATAGAAACTTAGAAACTAGCAATACAAATTGCACATAATAAACAATAAGGTATACACATTATACATATCTTACAGAAGTGTATAATAATTTGTCAAATTTTTTTAAGTTAACATTGTTAAAGGGTTGCATGAAAGCCAGTCGTCGTATGCGATATGGTAAAGAATTCTATTTCAAGAAAATTTATTTAATTTCATTTAAAAAATTCCATTATACAGGATGTTCACGTCAAAATATCGTCCTCTTACGACGAAAAGAATAGAGATATAACCTATTTACAAATAGGTTATATCTATTTCATAACATATCAAGTTTAATAAAAAAAATCACATTTCTACGTGAGCTCCATCTCTCTAAATGCCTACAAACAATACGAAACTCCATTCTGGGTAGCACCTCAGAGAAAGCACGAACCTTCTGTGAGGTGTCGTAATTTTTGCGATGAATGACAGCGGACAGGTGGGTCATAGAAGTGAGCTAAAAATTCAGGGGGAAATATTAACCGCTATAGTGCGCTTGATTCTCGTCAGAGAAGAAAAACATACGCTTTTTTTTAAAACATACTCCAAAATTGGGGCAGTACGGCGAAGACGCCCTGTATATTTTACAAAAAGAACCAACGTTCATTTGTACATGCTGCTTTCTAGCGACTGTAATGGCAAAATAATCAACATTATGATACTGTCTACGTCTATGCGAATATTTTTTTCTTCTTATTTTCATTTTCATATATTTCGGTCAGGGTGACCATTAGTACCAAGTACAACAAAGTTAAAAGCACAAAAAAAAAGGATAATTATTTTACAAATGCAAACAGACACAAAAAGTTATGAATCATTGACCGAACACTAGAAATTACAAAAACTGCCAAAGTGAGAGATACAACAAATGCTACAAAACCAACCTTAACAATTCAATTCAGTAAAATATAATGTGTGATTCGAGTGTGAGTGCGAGTGTGACTCGTGCACCGAGAGTTCCATACCTTCGGACTTTGTGTAAAATTATAAGTGTTTGATACAGAGCTGAAGCAAAAATTATCTTTCGTCAGAACTCACAAACTATTTGACATTTCCGACATTGGAAATTTATTTGAGAATTTAGGCCACATAGTTTGTCAGAGTTCGAGCAAAAATTGTCTTCCAAGTCGTCAATATCACGAGTTTGACAAACGTCAAGACTCACCAACTATTTCACACAGTTTTTATTTTTTAGGACCTCATGTTCAACTACAGGATTTCTGAAATTGGACAATGATTTTACAACTCCAGGTCACATGGGTTTCTTAAACAGAATTGGAGTAAATATTGTCTTTCGTATCGTCAAAAACGCGAGTTTTGAACAGGGTAAAACCATTGAGAATTTGAGATCTCATAAATTCTGTCACAGAGCTCGTGCAAAAGTGGTCTTCCAAGCCGTCGATATTACGAGTTGACAAACGTCAAAACACACTAACTGTTTCACGTATCCATGTTATCAGGCTTTGATGTTTAAATACAAAACTTGTCCGACATTTTAAATTTATTTCACAATTGTGTCACATGGTTTCTGAAACAGCTGACGAAAACCGGTCTTTCGTAGCGTAAAACATTCGAATTTTCAACCGTTAAAAACTCACAAACTAGTGGACGTTTCCGTGTTGTTGGTATTCTGTCGTTGATTGAACCAAGGCCGTACACGCACGGGGTGGTTTGGGTGTTAATCACCTCCCATTGGAAAAAATATCGATATATATATATACAGCATGCATGAAAATCGGGTAGTTGAAAAACAGCGATTTTATGAAACCAGACATTAGGGGTTTCAAGTTTTGCAGGTCAATAACACGCAGCATTTTCAACAAGATAAAGTCAGTATACCTGTGCTCTGTGCATGATGATGATAATGTATATTAGATAGCAAAACTATTTTTTGTTAAAAACAAATCGAACGAGTTCCGAAAAATGTTGACTTTTTTCATTTGATTTTGTGTTAAGTTATAAACTCAGTTATAAAATGTAGTAATGTACTTTAGGTAAACTTTGACTTTAGATTGGTGGGCCGAGTTAAGGTAGAAATTCACTAAATAAAAACGAATAAATCGTCCTCTAACGAGTGACGATACTACTAAAAACTATCCGAGTTTAATTAGTCGACCCTTGGGTATGGTCCTTTTGTTCACTTTGAACGTTCTTGCAATAAATATATATATATAAATATATAAATAAATAAATAATCCGTAAGGATGGACAGGAATGGAGTTTTATCGAATCCCATGATTATATCTGGTGGACGAGACATGTTTAGGTCAGGTCGCTTTCTTTCATTGCACAGCTTGCGTGATTAGCAGCTGTATTTATTGACATGGGCCACAAAACTTGCAGTCTTTACATAGAAAAATTTTCAGGATTAAAAAACCCTCGCCCCAGTCAAAGAGATCGAATCGGAGATCTCGTGTTAGCCCTAGATGTTCAGGCTAACACTTCTGTATCATGGTGTACTATAAAATAGAATTACGGTACCGGTACTATAAAATTAATCATAACGTATCTTCAGGTTAAAGGTACTTCACCTTGAACCAGGAACAAATTTCGCCTGCGGCGAATTTTTTTGTGCCACAAATATTAAGGGGGTTTCATTTCATTGTACAAAATATAAAAGTGTTCCATCACTAAATATAATTGGGTTAATGAAATTTTGTTATACATGTATTTATACCAAAAAATTGACAAATTCAAATTGCTATCTCTCCTGATTAAGGATGGATAACCAACCATATCCAAGACCATCTAATATCGATATTCATGTCGATTATTTAATATATTTCTGGTATGGAGAAATCACCCCCCCCCCCTTGCTGAATCCTGCGTATGGTTCAACTAAAGGATATATCCGTCATTGGACATTTAACAAAAACATGTAGAGCCACAGAGCTCTACATGTTTTAATACGATTTCGGTGAATCCAATACATAAGATGTGAAAATTTAAATTCGGCAGTTTTTTTAGTTTACTGACTATAAAACCCAAACACACCATTTCAGCAATTATAATTTGTTACTGCACTAAATGATGCATAAGCAATGTTTATATTTTAAAAATGAATTGTATCACTAATTATATTTTATATCATTGAATCATGTTTTTGTTCTTTGTGATCATCTCATGATTGTGTGTGTGTGTGTGTGTGTGTGTATGTATGTATGTATGTATGTCCCCAGTTGGATGTAATCTTATTAAATAGAAATAAATGAAAAGCACAGGAGACAAGAACCCTATAAATGGTAATAGAATAAAAATAGGTCTGTCCAAAATTCAGCGCTGTAGATCGGAACCTACTAAAAAACGAGCTCAAAAAGATCAAGGTGTCCCCACTATGTCAAGTCAACCAAAAAGTTGTAAAAAAAATAGTCGCCTTTCACATAAGTATACAGGGTGAGTCTTTCATCGTGACACAACCAAATATTATGAAAGCAAAACATGTGACAACAAAGAAATATGTCAGGCAAATATTGCGTGAGGGGCCTTTCCAATGATGCTCTTTTTAGCGACCTTGAAATTAATAGTCATGGAAATCCCATTGTTAAATTTTAAGCAATGCGTCGTAGTTATCAAGTCATCTTTAGAAAGTTATAGCCACGACCCCATTTTGTCAGCTTCCACTTTTGTTTAATTTATTTCCAACAATGCCACCGAAATTAAAAATGACATAACAATAGAGTAAAAGGTACGCTATCCCTACCAAAGCTTTGCAAGTCACTTATACTATCCAGAGTTAGTTTAGTTGCTACATGGTTAATAAAAATACGAATTTGAAGATGCCTAACTATGAAGTAAAATAACTCCACTGCATAGTATGTGCGACTTGCAGAGAAACTGTTGTAGGGGCAGCATAACTTTTACTCTCCATTGTGTTGTATCAATTTTTTATTTTGGTTGCATTGTTGGAAATAATGAATGAAACAAAAGGGGGTGGACTCGAACTAAATGGGGTCGTGGCTACAACTTTCTAAATATGATTTGATGAAAGGAAGGAACCCTGAAATGGCACTGACCAAAAAAAAAACAGTCACACATATCTTCAAATTTTACTCGTGTGTATCCATGTCATAGGGAGAGAAACGTACATTGAGGACCCGATTGGCCCTGGAGCCAATGTAATAATTGATTTATTGTCTATTATACACTAAAATGAGTAAAAGGAACAAGAACATTAAAAGCTAATGCAAGCTAATGCTAAAAAAAAAAATGATGAAATTACAGCAAGATAGTTTCAAAAAAAAGACTACGCGTAAACTAAGGCATATTGCGTCCATCATATTGATTTGTTATTGACGACATATAGCCAGTGTCTCAGGTCGAATGCATAGACACCTCATTCATCAAACTCGATCGCGCTGTTTAGCCTGTACCAGGGAAGATACGCTGGTAAGTACATGCATACATCCTAAAAACATAACACACCTTCTTGTGCAAGCGAGTAAATATCAAGAAAGGAAAGGGCCCACCCTCCCCAAAACTACTTCTTGACATATTTTCTCTCAGGCCCTGCAGAACAATTCAAGGAAATCAAACAATCCAGTCCACAAGTCAATCAAAAATTCACACCTTATTTTTCGTACCAAAAAAATTAATGGGCCCAAAATTAAAACCTTGCACAGGGCCCCCAAAAAGCTAGTTAGGTTCTGCCTAGATGCATTGTTTAAAATTTAACAATGGGATTTTCGTGAAAATTAATTTCGAGGTCAATGAAAATGGGCATCACTGGAAAGGCCCATCCTACACAAACAATATTTGCCTGACACATTTGTTTGTCACGTGCTTTGTTTTCATACTGTTTAGTTACGTCACGATAAAAGACTCACCCTGTACACAGTAGGCCATATGGTAATTCCTAAAATAATGAATTATGGTCTACTGCTGAAAATTTCTACATAGTAAAGACAAGAATTTCAGCACCTTCATTTCACCAATACAAGTCAAGTTTTCAATAGGTGAATCGCCCACTTCAGTGGACCTATACCCTAAAGTCATGTTTGTTCAATGTTCAATCTTTGTTTTTACAAAGTTCATAGAAGTTTGCACAAAATATTAGTCTCTGAACTGTGCAGTAGTACGAATTGTATGACCGATAACTTGTAACCGACTTTTAACTTGGAAAATCATTTTAACGATTTCAATTTAAAAGACTTATCCTCCTGGGAGCCAGGGGGCCAAAAGAGATTAGGGGAGGAACAGGTACCGATACAAGATAGATAGATAGATAGATATAAACAGGCTGAGGCCAAGGACACTGTACAACAAGACTTGTGATTCCTGTGAAAGCCTGGGAAGATACAAGAAAGAACCAAAGCAAAAGAAAAACACCTGTGGCAGAGAAGCCCTCTGACCTTTCAACCTACCTAGGTCATTCACTGTTGTCAACACTACACTCTGGCATCCGGAAAACCTATAACCTACCATTCTATTTGGACACAAGGAAACCAAGTCAAACCTCAAACATTTCCGTAAGGAAGCACAACTCTATATAGTGACTGCTGCAAAGACTGACTCCCTACCTTTGACTGCCCTTGACCCCGATTTATAGAAAAGGAAACAAAGCACTTACTCTATTACCGTAGTGAGTCTATCTATCTATCTATCTATCTATCTAACAAGCTACACAAAAAAAGCAGTCATCAATTCATCGGGTGCATGCTGTTTCGCCGAATTTAAACGACCAATTAGCACCTGCCGCCATTTTCGGCGAAACAGGAATTCCTGTTTCGCCGAATACGGCTAAAAAGGGGAGAGGTGACAAATGTTCATAAACTCATAATAATGGTTTATTTAGAGATCAAAGGGATCAAAAGATTTGAAATATACTGATAGACTGGTTCAGTACAGTACTGCGTTTCTTTATTCCAGTTCCATTGGAAAGCAAAATACGTGTATTGAAAATATTTTTTCGTAATAGGCATTAAAATGATATTTATTTAAACTAAAATAAAGGGGATAAACGTGATATATTAAACTATTACAATAGTTATTTGTGTAATGATTAAAATAGCATTCGAAAGCAACAAATTGTATAAAAATGGACTAAAGTGTTATGGGCATTTTTGTATTATCCTTAATTTCATTTTCATTTTCAATATAATAAAATGTTTTTCTGTAATTGTTAGATATGTGTGTTGCAAATCTTGACTGGTTTACACTTACAGTAACTTATAGTATAGACTAGGTTAATGTTGCTGTTATTTGTCTATGGAATAATGAATGAAAGTGTTATAATGCCAAGTTGTATAATACTCACACGAATAACGATTGTGATGTTTTAATTTATCACGTTGATCCCCTTTATTTTAATTCAAATAAATATTTAATGCCTATTACGAAAAAATATTTTGAATACATGTACAGTATTTTGCTTTCAAATGGAACTGGAATAAAGAAACACAGTATTGAACCAGTATATCAATATTTTTCAAATCTTTTGATCTCTAATAAACCATTATTGTGAGTTTATGATCATTTGACACCTCTCCCCTTTCTAGCCACGTGTCCCCTGTATTCGGCGAAACAGGAATTCCTGTTTCGCCGAAAATGGCGGCAGGTGCAATTGGTCGTTTTAATTCGGCGAAACAAGAATCGGCAAAACATGAAGCCACCAATTCATCATGTGATTGATTTAATGCTCAACTCAAAGATAGGAATACTAACAAATATACCGCTAATGAAAAACAAGGACATTCATTTAATGACCAATGGTGGACATGAACAAGTTTAGTCAGCACTGACAACATCTTCCAACATCAAAGTTGCATTAACATCTCTAAGAGGCAGGGTGTTCCAAAATTCAATACACAAATCCAGTGGGGGTAGGAGAAGGGATCGATCGAGGGGATCATTGGCTTTCACCAATATTAAAAGATGTACGCGTTGTCAAAGAACGTCTACAAACTATAAATAATTATAGCCTACACACACTTTGTGTGTATAATTATTCTAGCAAATACACTACATCAGTGGCTTTCAAAGTATGTATGTATATTTATTCATTTATTATTTTTCACCCCATAGGGGTAAATCCGTTAGATCGGAATCACAATGGTGAATACAAAATGTGATTCACTTAACATTTTTTTTACAATAAAAAGTGTTCTTCTTTCTTGCATTACAGGACAGTACAGAGTTTTACAGATAAAAGGGTTTGCTGAATGAAAGATTGACTTCCCATAGTAGCTAAATGAAGATTGTCCTTATCAAAAAACGTTTTGTTTAGTTTTAGACTGTTTTCTAATGGCATTAATGTTAAATGAGAATTTTCACTGAAAAATGTTTCAGTTTTTCAATACAAGCCATTTTTAGTTTTTAAAATAGTAAAAAATTATCATCACGTTTTCGAACAAGGTTCGGAAGATTTACTTCCTTCTTCAGCGAATGAGTGGTGAAACTATACCTTCCATACCTGCCACGAGTTTTACAGGAAAACTGTTTGTACCAAGAGTTTGGGTATAAATAAATTCACTCGTTGAGAGTAAATTTTTAGGTTGTTTCAGGTTGTCTGGGAAGTATTTACGTCATACAGAAAATTAAATGGATGTCTCGGGTTATTGATAATCATAAACATCTCCAATAACCTGTGGTAGATTTAGATGGTCATTTGATTCACCGACACGACAATCGTTTCTTCGCCTTCATGAAGTTGGTCATGGATTGACAGTTGCTTAAATTAAATAAAGTGTTTAAGATTCTATTGTAAGTGATGTGTATTCATTCGTCCAACACTCAATTTTGTTTGTATCTAGAGGGTTATTATAATACCATACGTATGATATCTGATAGATAGCCATAGATTTGTCGTTCAGACTTGCCTAAAGATGACTGAGGTGTGTCTTCCCTTCCCATCATTGAAATACACGATCACTATTTCCGTGACCGTTTATTGTTTCAAAAGCAATTCATACCCAGGTTCAACAACAGTTTCTTGCAATGAGGTGGAGCAAAATTCTCCCAACGCTGCTTCATACTTCTTCTTCTTCTTTTCTATTGCTAATGATATTTGCAACCTTCCCTTACATGGTGATCTCTATAATTATATTGATGGTAACATTCACTTATCCTAGGTAGGCTACGTATAATAGGAACATCACAGTATTAAATCTGATTTGCAAATCATTTCCGACAGGAGTCTTTCCCACGGCCTTAAACTTGATACACTAAAAACCACTATTCAGACTCACTATTTCAAATCCTTCTATAGATGAAAATAATCCAATGAAGATTCTATCTTGGTACCCACTAAATTTCCTCAATCAGTATATTGTCGATGTAGACGCTACTATTAGTCGACACCAATTAGGCTAACTCCAAATCTTTTCTCTATTTCAACTATCACATTTTCTCACATGGAATAAACTTACTTTTTATTTACATTCGAAAAGCCCCTTTGACGTGTGTGTTCATCATAATTGCATCAAAATTTGTTCTCATTTTAACAAGTTACTTTTCACTCGTATTTTACATTGTACTACGTACATTTTTTTCGTTGTTCTATCCCCATGGGATGTTAAATGAAAAAACAAAACTAAAATGATAAGACTGGATATACATACATATCCGTTTGAATTAGAGTGATTGATATCAGAGGTACTAGGAGGACAAACGTTGTGTGATAGGAATGTAAGCCGATAAGAGCATTCACTTACTACTACAACACTTGTGCTTTAGAATAAGTCCTCCTGTCATTTAACTTGCAAAATCATAAGACAACACTAAAAAAAACCACAATACCTCAGTTTTCAACTAAAACTTTTGGGTGGCCCAAAATTCCCTTCACAATTTTAAATTGAAAGAAAAATAAGAGAAAATAACTTAATCTATCTGTTTGAACTAAAAGTACATTTCTTGAAGTTTTTTTGTAAAGTTATTTTGCATCATATATCTGTCAAATGATGTTCCCCATCTTGTTGACATTATTTGTTCTTTGCATAATTGCAGTATGGTGTCGTAACTACACCATACCAATAACATTTATCTTGTCAAATACTCTTCAAATCTCACAGCAATTCTCCTTGCGTTTTCAAAATAAATTGTAACGATTTGAATTCTTTTTTTGAAGCGTATATTGTGATTTTTTAAAACGCATGCTTGTATTGTACTCTTCGAAAAAAGAAGTTCACTCCAAAACAAATATTCACATTTAAAGTTGCGAAGGGACTTTTGCGCCACCCTGTGTGTTTGGAGGATTTTTTTTTTCATCCACGAAGCGAAGCACTACTGTTCTTGCTCTCACGACGTGTTAATTCATGAACATTTAAATCAAAGTTTGCAAATGAATACACCATTTAGATGGATGGATGGATGGAACTCCGTTTGCCAAAGTCTTCGAAACACAATTGAAGAGCTTCAGGCAGCATAACGATAAGCCAAATTTAAAAAAATTGTTCAGGATAATCGTTTTTCTGGCGAGAAAAAAGCTGACTGACAATAAGGTGATTCTCTATAGTATGCTCCCATTTTCTACAAAACAAACTCCAAGAAGTTGTGAAATAACCAGCTAAAAACAGTACGTACTGAGGAACACTTTAATGTAAAATGTCATGTTCTGGAAAGGGTAAACTTTGGTTTTAGGTTGGTGGGCAAAGTTCAGGTAAAATGTAAACTATTGTTAACATAAATGGAATATTTCAATGTTGTTGTTGTTGTTTTTACCTTACCTAACCTAGTGCTATGGATGTAGATACCAGGTAAGGTTAGTTAGAAAATACGTTAAAATATTCCATTTACGTTAACGGTATTTCACCTAAACTCCGCCTACCAACCTAAAACCAAAGTTTACCCTGGAAAGTGTGGCTTACCATTATGCTGCCTGAAACCCTTAAATTATAACAAGTGACAAAACACTTTTTTGGTGTGAAAGAATTTGAAACAAGTTTTTTCTAACCTGTTAATGAAAAACATTCAATCAAATAGCCCATCAGATGGAAACTGTTTGTTTTCATTATGCAATTCATTGTTTTAACATGTTGCTTTGGTTTAAAGTTTTATTTATTTTAAATTCAAACAACCACGTGTTGTTTGAAAATTAAATACACACCACCTGCCACAACAATACAGAGATAGGGACAGGTGAATTTCTTGCCAATTCAAAAATAACATTCATTAATTGATTCTTATTGTTTAAACTTTTAAAATACTCATGAGTCATGACTGATAAAAGCAGAGGAGACTTGTCCCTCGCCCCAATCCCCCTGCTGACACAGTCAGGTCGTCCAATATCTCACGCCTTCCTTCTCTGTACAATCAACCATCCTTTCAGCTTTAGGCCTTACGGTTTTTCCGCAAAATCGAACCATGCACAACCACTAACAGTAAATTGTCAGTAGAATTCTCACAACCACTGGGCACCTAAGCTGATATTTTCTCAAATATTAGAATATTGTTATCCCTACCTGATGTCGATTCATGTGAAATGTTGTCATAAAAAGATCCATGTCAAAACGTTCCCTTTGTTGAATAAGGTCTTCTTTGCGAGGATGGTGTTGCATCAATGATCCACTGTGGATCCACTAGGCACAAATTTCTGTAAAAATTATTTAAACAATTAACATTTGACATTGGTGCAAGGCACTAAAATGACAAATTTTGGTCTTATCTTGAGCATTATGCAAAAGCTATGACTCACTTCATATACGTTTTGTTGGTTTCCACAAGTTCTGTATACACCACAGCAGCTGGGTAAGTACGAAATAAGCATGACGAAGGATGAATGCACACTTTTTGTCTTGAAAACAACTGAAACCACGGTTAGCCAGATTACACATTGTAACAAATAAATGTTTATCATGAAGCCGCATTTATTTTTTGATTTTTCTCTCACCGTTTTGTATTCTTTGGATGGAAGTAATTCGGCTGAATTCATGAAGAGACCTTTCACCAAGCATGTCCTATAGGTGAAACATCAAAGAAAAACTCACTATTCGCCTCCGCAGCGACCTATAGCTGGCGCTGCGATTGTTCCAACATGGCCGAATTAGAGGGTAGCAAAAGCAATCGTTGTGTTCCCACACACAGCATCGATAATGAACACATGTTTACATTCCAATTAAGTCTTGTGAAAATTATGAATTATATTGGAGTTAAAAATCGAAATTATAGTTATGAATTAATATAAAAAAAATAAACCATTCTTTTGTGCAACAGAATTTGTGTTAATAAATTGAAGACTCAAACTCGAGTTCCAACTTTCTTTTTTAAAGAAAAAGTCTAACCAGAATGACGAAGACATTGATTCTCGGTATCAACAATTATACATGGTTATAAGCTTCATCTTATTGAAGAAACTATAGGAACATGGTTATTGTGAAAAAAAAAAAAAGAAAAAAAAAATTAGGTGTTAATTTTCAATCTTACCTGATCAAGGAATGGTTCTGCCCACAGGAAAGCCTTGGGATCTGACATCGTTCGCAAATCTCTACCAGTTGCTGGCGAATTTGTCCGACCAACTTCAAATTTCGACTGTGAATAAAATTCTCTCGACACCATTGCTGTTGCAAATAAAAAGTACAGAAAAATGTATTCAACTGTTCCATATGGTTCCTCAACTCTTTGTATGAATACCAACTAACCTTATTGCCATTAACTTTCTTGTACGCACGATATATCTCCAACAGCATAATCATATCGCCTTCATTAGATGAAAATTTTTTCCGAACGTTGATGGCTTGTTCTTTCTGTACACAAAAAATAACATTTATAACCACCGTGAAATGAATAAAAAACCTAAACAAAAAAACTTGATAAATTCCAAGCACCAATCCCAACAACTTTTTGTGGTCAAGTCTTGCTTTTTTAAAACATCACTAACCATTGCTGAGGGAACATGCATAACAGAATCCACAGAAAGCATCGCTATAATTGTGAGAATTTCATCCCTATAAAACAAACAAACAAACAAACAAAGGCACTACATTAAGAGCAATGCTTCCAAAACATTCATGGCAGAATGTTTAGCCATTTCTTTTTTAGTAATTTGTTTGTTCTTAACCTTTTAATCATTAATTTTAATAATTTTGCTTTTGCTTTTCAGTTGGTTAAATGAAATGGTATAAAAATTAATACAAAATACAGTACAGAATATTTATTGTTGATTTGGTGGATGAAGTACTAACTGCATTATATTTTTAAAAAAAAATCTGAAACATAACCCCACATTTAGTATATAAACTGAGTCTCGCATAACGCGATTTGTACAACACTACATTTTTTTGGAACCTAACTACCGCATTATACGAGGGTCACCTGTACTATCAATCAATATTTTCCAAAAAATTATTAAAATCATATACACAAGAAATAATATAAATACGATTGAAAATCCTGAATTATGACCAACAACCGGTTAAACCAGCAAATAAGGTGGTTATGCCATATCTCCAAAACTAGAGCTGATATGGCAAAACTGATACGATATTTGGAATCACCACCTCAAACATAGCCAAGAATAGGTCGAACATTCAAGACACCAAAATGCATGCTCACCAATGTTATTGACAAAGGTAAAACCAACAAAAGTGCATTCAACTCACATGCAGCCAAGCTCCTTAGATGCTAAGAGCACTTTTGAAAACTTTGGATCCACTGGAAACATGGCCATTTGTCGACCCAAGTGAGTCAGCTAAAAAAGAAAAAATAATATTAATAGATCATGGGCAATACAAAATACCTAAGAAACAAACAAACAAACGTCAACTGTTCTCTTCAATTAAACAGCAATAAACTCAACCGATAAAACACGAAATACTCACACTTAATTTTGCTTGTTTCTCAACAGCTCCCAATAATTCGAGTAATTCTAGAGCATCTTCTATAGCCTGCAAATAAGTTATACAGGGTTGTGTAAAATTAACTGAACCATTTGTTTTTTCTCCAACTTGACAATTTTACTATCTCAACGATGAACGAAAGTTTGATTTCTGGAAGGAAATTCTTTACATCCTATGTAGAAAGTAATGTCAGCTGAATGACAACCCCTTTTTTGTTCGCAAAAATGTTATTTTTATGCAAGTTTTTTCATTTAATTTCCTACAATTTCCCTCATGAGATATGCAGCTAAATCATGCTGGATTACTTCTATGGCTTGACAGGTTATTGAATTATTTCAACAATTACATAGTTCTTGCAATTTGTTCTAAGGTTACTGAGAAAATAAACGGTTCATCTTATTTTACACCACCCTATGTATTAAACCTAATCTATTTTTGGGAGCAGAAAATCCACACACCTCAGGTACAGGAGGATCGATGAAATCAAAAGTTGAAGGGTTTGAAATTCCCAGTGTAAGCATTTGAAGTACGACCGAAGCCAGGCTAGAGCGTAGGATTTCAGGAACAGCAGTAGCCTTGAACTCTGCAAACTCCTCTTCAGTATACAGGCGGTAACAAATTCCACTATTATCAGACAATGCATTTTTTTAGACTATTAGACACATGCTGTCTGATGCTTTCCAATACAAATTCAGTTTAATGGGCACCTTTGTTCTCTGCCTGCTCTTCCTGCACGCTGCCATGCTTGAGCCTTGGAAATCCTCTGAATTTTCAAGGTTTCCAAGCCATTTCCATGATGATACGTCCTACATAATCATATTCAACAATAAGCTTTTTAGACGAATGGATATTGGTACAGGATTTTTGAAATAGATCTGAAAATGAGTCAAGCATCGGGTTGGCTCGAGTTGATTTTGAAGCGATCACTCCAAGTCATTTCTTTTATTACAGTATTACAACCAGAGTCGGAGCGGAGCTCCTCTGACCAAAAGAGGAGCAAAACACTATTTGCTATTAACACCAACACAAGTAGCTCTAGTGAATGGGCCTTTTAAATCAATAGCACGGTTTCCAAACCCTAATCAACGCAAAGCACTGGTATACCCACTTTCACCCTACTCTCGCCCCCTCTTCTTTCAGGACATGGAAAATAAAGAGTATGAAAAAGAAACAGCAACACGGAAGTATAGACACGGACAGACAAGCGTAGATAGGACCATTGGACCATGCAACTTGGGAGTTGAATGATCCTTCACGTGATTTTTTGAACAATTTTACAAAACCTCTAGAAACAAGGCAAAATGTTGCAGTAATTAGTGAATTAAATCTGGGAAATGGTCCTCTAAAATTGTTTAATAGTGAAAACACTCTTTCTATCATTTGGTTGAGTGCAAAAGTGACATAGTTCCAAAAATGAATCCCGGTAAACAATATTGCATATCACAAGAAAAATAAAATCGCCACCCTCGTTCACCACAATCTTTTATCGAGTACCAAGAATAAAGTTTTAAAAGAGTTTCGACTGTATTTGCATACAAAGCATACCTTGCTTTAATGAATCCAGCATCCACGACATATTTGATTCCTGTCATCGTGACGGAAGTTTCTGCAACATTGGTTGCCAGAACAACTTTTCGCACTCCCTTCAAAGTTCAACAAAATTACCACTGAACAGCTCTTACAAACATATATAGGCACAATACTACTACTAACCTTTGGCATACATTTAAATGCCATCATTTGTAAAGCAGGAGGAAGCGACGCATACAAAGGAAAAACCCGAAGAGCAGCGCAGTCTGCAAGTGAACAAAATAGATGTAGATACCTTTACATCTCAACACACACAATGCAGTCATCATTCTGTGATGATCAAGTTACCCCGAGGAAGCATCGTTGAAACTTGTCTCAATGTTTTGGTCGCAGATTCGATTTCTTCTTGCCCCGTTAAAAACACCAAAATATCGCCCCTGGCAAATTCAACATTACAATATCAGCAAATTTTACAGTACAATTTTAATTTCTTCTAAAAATGATAGCTTGTAATGCAAATCTCTATAGTGTACCACCAATAAGATGACATAAGAAAAGCTCAACATTCCAATGGTTCACATAAACACAATGCAGCCAATAGTAGCACTAATTTACTACCTGAGAGTCAGATAAGAGCTGAATTTTTTTTAAGCTGAAACACACTACAAACTACTACTTCTACGAACAGAGACTTCGCTCGGTTACATTCTTATAGAAGTTTGTAATTCTGCCACTTATCCATAGCCTACACCAAAATCAAGAATGTTTTGCAGTGAAACACATCAGCTAAAAAGTGTTTTAAGTTCTCAATTTCTAATTTTAAAAGTTAAATCTTTTTTTTTGAATTTTCAATACATTTTTAATCATGTGCGCAAAGAAAAAAAAGAGCAGTTTTGTAAAAACTTGTCGAACGAATGTTTCATTTTATGATGGGGTGATTTTTTTTTTAATAACAAGTATTGGTTCATTGGAGATTAATGGTGCTTGCCCCAATTGTGTCAAGAGGTTAAAATTGTAGTCGACCCTCATTAAAGGTCTCCGCTCCCAACCACCACCCCCCCCACTTTTTGCCACTAAGAACACGGAACCAATGTATCTTCCTAAACATTAATCCGTCCTTTTTAAACCGTCAAATTTTTATCAAGTACCAAGGGTGGCAGTTTAGAGAGGTTCGACGGTATGTTAAAACGTATTGGATTTCTAAAAGTTGTCCCGAGAAGGTTAACCGGAATAGATTGTGATATATATCATGCTGTTTTACGCACTCCCATTTCGAACTGCACAACAGTCACACCTAGTTTAAGTTGAACACACAGTATATAAAGCACACCAGCAGACACAAAAATAAGAGAATTGAAGAATTACTCTGGAGCAAACTCCTGGTGAATTTGTAGCACACTGACTATTGATGAAAACAAATAATCTTGTTGAGGATCCTTGGCATACATCACCTACAAAGATATTAAAATTCTTCAGCTATGAAACAAGATTAGCAGCCAGTTGAAGGAAGCATTCAACCAACCTGGATTGGAAACTGCCTTCCCTCGATGTACAAAACTGGGCAGTCGTTGAAATAAGTAGAGAATCTATCCACTTCCATGGTAGCTGACATGATTATCACCTAGAGTTGGTATAGGCATATGATAATGTTCAAACTACTACACAAACCATAGAGCAATATGTCGTGTTTCAAAATTACTTTCAAGAGTTGGTGAGCGTTGGCACAACGTTGTGTTTGGGCAGATTTTACAACTCCTAACAGAATATCGGTGTGCAAAGACCTTTCATGAGCTTCATCCAAAATAATGATGCTGTATCTGTTAGAAAAGCAACGATTCATCCAAGCTATCACTTAAAAACACCTCCTTCCCAATTAACCTTACTATCTATCTACCTACCTTGTCAATAACGAATCCAACATGGCTTCACGAAGAAGCATACCATCTGTCAGGTACTAAGAAATCAACAGCATTTGTAAATCATAATCTTGCTGGAATAATACTATTGAATGCAGCCTGCCAGTTAAAAGCAGCAAACAATCTTACTTTGATTTTAGTCTTTGGAGATGATGTATCATCAAAGCGCACGCAGTAGCCTACCTAAAAACAATTTACCTATGAATCAGTCAATTTAGTCATGGATCAACATTACATGTGAAAAAAAAAAGCAGCACAACACGTCTTGCTGCTAGGTAATATAGTTTGAAATGACACAAGTGCAAGTCAATTTACTACAATGCGAGATTTACAAAATCAATTTCAAGCACTTCCGTTACAGTATCTTCTTTGAATGGTGAACATTAAAGGTTCATCATGGCAAGCAAGTAAGCTGAACAGGTTTAAAGGCTGATTAAAAACTGCGTCTACAGTAAAGATGAGATGAGCATGTATGTAGGCCGACACTCACCGTAGAACCTAGTTCAACATTTCTTTCTTGTGCAACACGAGTGGCAACTGTTACAGCAGCAATACGACGTGGCTGAAAATGAGAAAAATAAATCCATCCCAATATGGCTCACCCATTCATCACAACAATGACAAAAATGTAAGAAACAAACAAAACCATTACTTATAATTTAATAAACTTACCTGTGTGATAGCAATGGTTGATCCTAAGTGAAGACCGCATTCCAATAAATACTGCAATGAATCAAATGAGGTTTAGCTTATACAGTGCATCCTCGAGATTCTAACGGTTCAACTTACGAACAACCCGAGATCCAAACAAAAATTCGAGGAAAATATGGGTTCGAAATCCGAACAAAGAACCAGGTGGTCGTTTAAAAAATAGCCAAAACAAATGACATTAGACAGGTTTCTCTCCAAAGACAAACCAAGTGGACGAGCGCAGTGTTAATGAACCACAACCCTCAACTAACTAGTGGATTAGCGATGGAAAAAGGGTATTTCATCGGATGAACTGTAGAACTGCCCGGCAACGGAAAATGGCGCTACCTTTAGCTTTGTCAGCAATGGATTCAAATTTCAGGATTTTGTTTACTGCACAGTACTCACTGTAATAGGTGTAATTTTGTGGTAAAAAGAAGTTTATAGCGAAGCCAGAGCAAGAATCGCTCCATTCGGCAGGCACAGCCCGCCAAACAATTTCATTTCACGATTAATATTATAGAGAAAGCGTTATAGAAAGCGTGGATGCGGGGCAGTTCTACAATTCTTCCAATTCATCTTCCAGTAAACTACCCTTCACTGGAAGGGTAGTTCACAGTGAAGAGTAGTACTGTAATTTTATAAATAAGCAAACATTCAACTGTTGAAATTAAATACACTTGTTTCATCATCATTATTTACCACTATGATCTTTTGAAATAGGCATTTGAAATGTATTATATTGGATGATGGGGAATCTGGAACTGATTCATTTAATTTACATTAGCCTACTGTACTGTCTATTTTATGGGGAAATTAATTCGAACAACTCGAGAACCGAAGAGGTTCTCCTGGAATGGATCTCAAACGTCCATTGTAGGCTACTTAAATTGAGTCATAACCAAAAACATTCATCTCAATGGAAAAAAAAATTAATGGTGAACTTACTTTACCAAGATGGATTTTGGCGACGTTTTTTTAGTGGTTATGGCCATTTGTTGGACACCCAACCTCGCTTGTACTTTGAATCGCTTGATATTCAAGGGTGAATTTTTAAAACCAAAAAATATTAATGATCTCCTAAGTATGTTTCTGTTTGTTTAACTAAACTAACCCGGTGTTCAAACTCATAAACCCAAACAAGTAGCGTAGCATCACCAGCAAGGTCAAGCATCTTACCCAGAGTTAAACGAGAAGGGGCTGGTGGCAGGTGTATCACTCGAGTCGAAGAGTCGTTAATTGCTTCCTAAACTGGAAGCTATACTATACCTATAAATATCAGCGATACAATTGGCCATAGCCACTAACGCCCATCTCAGTTGACGGAAAAGAAACAAAATAACGAATTTATGTATGTTAACGAGATGTCGTGCGTGAAATCAAGGAAATAGAATGGAGTATGTTTGTTATAAATTGTACACTGTAGACAAGTCTACACAGTACATACCCCCCGCCCCCCCCCCAAAAAAAAAAACCCGAACGAATTGCATTATTAAATTAATTTCGTACGCAAATCGAACTTGTACCCGAGTTGTAGTATGCATGCTTGTTTGCCAAGTTCCATACTGCTTAATTTCGTGAAAATGAAATGCTTTTATCTTCCATTTGGACTTTTGAGTAGTGTCGACGACAGACAAGTAGGCTCCGCCGAGGCAGTTCATACAGTTCATCTTGAGAGATCACCTGTCTCTGAGTAGGTAGGCAAAGGTATAGAGTGGTACCTACCTACCATACCTACCATACATACCTTTGGTAGGTAGGCTACAGTAACCAGGCTACAATCCGTTCGTTCACCAACGTCATAACCGAATTGTCTCGGTTCCTAAATCAACATCTCTTAAGTCAAGAACGGTGAATGAATACGTCGTTACCTGCGGTATCTGGGTGCTTTTGCCACTACCCGTATGGCCTAGTACAACCACCGTTTCATGACGACGCACGTGCTGAAGAAAAGCACGGCGTGCACCGAAAATGGGCAGGTGGTGACGGCCACATGGTCCCGGCGGCGGCGGCCCATCATAGCGTCTTCGTTTCATCCAAGTCACTTAATTGTTCTGATCGTCTTGCTTCAAAGGTGACGTTAGAATTTAGTATCATACATGACAAGAAAGGCACGCACAACTCAACTTGCTCCTCGAAAAGACGAAACGAAAGGAAACCGGATTTGATTCTGGGGTAGGTACTGGTTCTACGCATGCGCTGCGCACGAACTTGTGAACCGGACGCTCAGGAAACGCCATTAATAAATAAATCTCCGGTACTTGTCGTCGTGTCGTGTCGGTGTCGGTTATCCGGCTTTGAGCCTGCCAAGAAGACATGCATTTTTTAAAGGCTGGAAAAATGAACTGTAGGCCAACCTGTACATGTTTTTTCCACGTCAAATGATCACGTTTTTTTTCTTCCAATGTTTATGAGTATAAATTTGACGTGAACGAATATGAAAACGAGGCACAACCATATTTGCGCGCGTAGATTTGAACGGGAAGATTTGTATTAATTTCAGACATCACTCATCTTTTCCAATTAAACTATCTCTACTCCGGTGCTACAGCACGGGATGCACTCCAGGGCAGTGTTTCCCCAATTATATTTTGTACGATAATACGGAACCCCTTCAATAGTTGAAGCACACAAAATAATGCTCCACAGGCGAAACATTTTCCTGGTTCACTTTTAATACCTATTGAAGATAGGCTATAACAATATATGCTTGCGTTACATTAGTAATTACTTGCAGTACATTAGGATTAGTTTGATTTGATTTACCCGAGTCCCAATAGCTCTGGTCAAAGCTAACAGAGTTAATTCCATCTCCCAGGCTGCTACGAAACTTTTTTGATCCTTGCGTTTTATTCAAAAATTGTACATTGAAAGTTATATTTCTCCAGGTAAAAGGGAACTATGCAAGTTTTGTGGACCATATAAATAAATGCAGCTGCCAATCACACAAGCTGTGCAGTAAAAGCGATCAATTATCGTCTCGTCCACCCGATATAATCGTGCCTACCCTATTTCAAACTTTTAATGTGTGCAATTTATTTAATTTTTGAATTTTTTCGCGGAACCCCATTTGGGAAAGGTGACGCTAGGTCTAGGGCAATCTCGGAGTTTACGCGGCAAAATGGCGGCTTTTCAGTTTCGTAATCCCTCACCTAACCCCTCCAAAATAAACCCATAACCAAGTACAAACACATAGTAATAAAAAATAATTCAAATATATTAACGTTTTTTAATTATTAAATAATTTAACGTTAGCTCCATACCTATCACTGTACATGCATTGCCACCATTTAGCCACGTAAACTACGAGTTTTCCCAATCTAGCTCTATATAAGAGCTTTGAAAACTAAAAAATTAACGATAAAAAATGACCCAAAAAATAATACTTAATATAACGTTTTATATAGGCCTATATAACAAGTGTTGTATATATAACGTTTTATATATGTAACAAGTCGTCTTGATCATGTATTGTGATTGGAATCTCCGATCATTATATTCATGTTCCCATTAAACAAATAAAATTTTTCATTGATTTAACCCAGCTTTTTGAAATTATTCTTAACCTAACCATCGCTTGCGACGGGGATGACATACTAGTAGAATTACTAATATAACCATGTTCACTAATTTATTTTCAATTTATTTTACAAACACAACATCATGGGCAACAATACAAAACCTTCACAACTGACATTTGCATTTTATTTCACAAACTTGATGGTTTCTAATTTATCAGTTACTTCGAATATATACTTGAAATGAACGTGTTACAAAAATGTATTGGTCTACTTTTTAGGGGAAATCTCCAGGTGAGTAAGCAAATGTGTTTTCAATTTTGGCATGTTTGAAAACGGTGTTTTGCATTTATGACATCTGCAAAGAAAATGAAAAAGGAGCTGAGTGAGTAATTTGCAAAGGTTTTTCATCCATATAAATGTGGCATGATGTTGACAAGGCTATGTGAGAATGCAACGGATCTTTGATGAAAGTTTAGAACGAATAGACAACTTTGTTTGGAACAATTTGTATTGAAAACAAATACAATCTTGAATCCAATGAATCCTGGGAAACAATAACAACAAAGAGGTAGGTTTTGGTTTTGAGAGGTGCACCAACTGCCCGAAGGCTTGTCCTATGGCGCCCACAGAGACATGTAAACCTAAGCAGCGTATCAGATAAGCTGCTCAAGACATGACAGCTTCAAGAACTTAAAAAACATGATGGATAGTACGGACATGGTTCCCCAACACCTCTGGAAGAGTAGAAGGCAGCATCTGCGAAAGGGGCTCGTAGAGTGGCAATCTATCAGGACATGATGGACTGACACCTTGGTAGCACATGCACATGCAGGGCACCAGGGCAGATAACAATAGATAACCCATGACTGACTTGGAAGAAACAATACCTACAACTCAGGTGTCAACCAATCTCTTACAAATGTTCAATCAGATTCTGCTTCATTCCCATAGAATAATATTCAGAATTAGTTTCTCAGCGAGCTCAGTATTCATTGCCATGTGGCAGTAAGTAATCCAAGTAATCATTATCAATTATAACAATGCTCTTTAACTTAAATTCACCTGATAGTGGATTAACCTGGCCATTAACATCACAATAAAAGCAATACTGTATCTTTTTAGCAAGAGGAATCAATGGAATTTACCAACCTTCATTTAAGCTTTTAATCAAAAGTTGCAATATTCTGATGCGTGATGTTGTGATACCATATTTAACAGTACGGTTTGTTTTGTTTTTTAAAATCACCTGTTAACTACACAAAGTGTGCATTCACTTTGGACGCTTACACAATATAAGTGCTCACTTTGACAATTGAGTACTTTCGCTTACATTGCATTCCGTTAAGAAGCATAAGAGTCAAAGCTCATGTTGCCCCACCTCTCCAGAAAAAACGTAAGGGTTCTTGCATAGTATGGTGAAAATACGATTTTTTTGAAAATACCTATATAAGTATTTTAAAATTATTATTTAGCAATGATTGGACCGTCCTACTCCTGACACCTTTTATTTTGAGCAAGGGAACAACTGCATTATAGAGATGGAGCTCACGTAGAAGCATATTGATTTTTTTTCTTGTATATTAAACTTGGTATGTTATACAAAGATTGTCAATCAATGGGCTACATCTTTATTCCTTACTTGGTGAAAATTTTAACTATGTTGATGACATTTTTTGTTACTTGCAATCCAAATTTGGATTGCTTGGATTTGCTCCCTGGTCTTTGCAATCTGATTTGAATAAGATAAATGCTCGGTTCCAACAAAGCAGCATGAACCTTAAGAAGCTGAAAACTAACATTTTCCACATTGGTGAGTACCAAATTGTCTAAATGAACTCAGTGTTTTGTTTGATGATGAACTTACCTTTGCATTTATATGTTAAATAGTTAAAAAAAAAAAAACCAAAAAACAACTTAATAAGCAAACCTTCTTGTTTAAGAAACTAAAAACTGTCCTAACTTATAATGAAAAGATTATACTTTTGAAAAGTAAAATAAGCAATAATAAAAATCATGGCATCATTGTATGGCAGATGCCCTTTCCATTTCGCCTAAGAGGGTTGCAGGTAATATCTTGAGAATATTGTTTAAAATTGCTATTTCTCAATATCACACAATTGCCGTAAATAATAAGAATAATGACAATCAGAATTATGATATATGTATGTCTATTATCGACTTGAGAGATCCAAAGAATTATAAGAAACAATTTACACCCCCTTCACCATCATCTTAACAACTGGGATAATATTGACCCTAGTAGAAAGGAGGACAATAGCCATAAATATCACTTCACTTCCCAAGAACAGCATGGGATTAAAAAGGATATCCCTTTTAGATTGAGGAAGTTTACATCCCTCAGCTTTTTCTTCATACCAATTTGCTAAAAGTGTTTGACAAACAATTGTATACTTATGTACTTCAAATGCGGCGAGGGCTATTTTCCCCTTTCTTGTGAGATGTAGTGATTTTGTTGTGAATTGTATTCCATTATTCCCATTGGTTTGCATTAAAAAATAAATAAAATACAATAAAATTCGAGCCGTTTTCATAGTAGATAC
Source organism: Cryptops parisi (assembly GCA_034695005.1). Classification (NCBI taxonomy): domain Eukaryota; kingdom Metazoa; phylum Arthropoda; class Chilopoda; order Scolopendromorpha; family Cryptopidae; genus Cryptops; species Cryptops parisi. The sequence goes on along the minus strand of JAQIWH010001416.1, from coordinate 6,744 downwards.
CCTGTATAGTCACTATACAGGGTATCGGAGAAGTCGAATCGCCCTATAGATTGCTTTCATTATGCAAGGTAATCCGATAATCACAGACATCATTCATCAGTCAAGCTAGAGTACAGAATTGTACCGGACCCTGGGTTGCTGATGATAGTGTTTCCTCCATCGCCTTTTTCTTGGCAAGACCAATAAATGATGCTGTATTAGCATAAGAGCTTTGAATCATCTTGTTTAATCCATTAAACCTCCTGCTCATTCATTAGCACTAAAGTAACGTGCATTTGGCTGAACAACTACCTCAGCGGTTGATCCAAGAGACGTTTTAGTTGATCAGCAGAAAGAAACTTGACAGCCCCGTTTTCCTTCAACTCAGCGACAATTCCTATAGGTACGATATAAAAAATTAACGGAGGAAAAGATAGCTTTAGTCCATTTGTGAGAATTGTTGTAGTAATAACCAGCCAATAACCAACCTTCAACATCAAGGAAAAATGCTGTTGTAAAAGAATTCCAGTGTTTTTTGGTTTTCAAGCATGGAGAAATAAAATCCTGACTAACCACATGCAGATGTAGCTGGCTATAACATGATAAAACATATTGCATTACTATCATTGCGATTAATATTGCTCAGCGTTCACAACATAGTTGAATAGTCAGACAGCATAAAGTGTAACAAGTACAGTAGAACCCCCGTATCCACGGGGGATAGGTTCTAAGTAGGATTGCTCAAATATCGTACTTCTAGTAAAACCAGTATTTGGTATAATTGTTTTTCAAAAAAAACAACAAAAAAAACGGTAATACCGACATTTTTTCGGTATTTAAAAACAATAGAAAATTGAACAATTTTGAACAAATTTTATTACCATTTTTATTTTTTCAAGAAATAAAGTTTGAGAATACAAAGACTGGTCATATAACTTTGATAATATTTAGTACAAACATTAATTGTAATGGGAAAAGTGCACTCCCTGCCTGTCAATTAAGGTAAGGTAAGTACTGAGGTAAGTTGAAAACCAGTACCAATACCAAATAAAAAACTGTTTTCGATATTCAAAAAATAGTACTGAGAAGTACCGCCGGTATACATGTATACCGGTAGAGAAACCCTAGTTCCAAGCCAATCCATGGATAGTAGCGAATGCTATTATTTATCACATGTAAATTTGTACCTATACTATTTTGATTGAAGGGCTTCGGGCAGCATAAGTCTCTAAGCCACACTTTGGAAATTGTTCAGGAGAGCAGTTTTTCTGGTGAAAAACTCCATAGAGTACCATACTGAGCAACAAAGTAACTCTCTGTCCAAATTATGCTGTCATTTTCTGGAAAACCAAGAAAGCCGTCAAGTAACAACCTAGAAACAGTAACTACTGTTGAGCAGTTTGATGTAAAAATGTCATTTTTTTGAAAAAGTGTGGCTTAGCAGTAGCACTATCTGGCCGAAGCCCTTCAATTTATAATGGAGAGAAAGACCAACAACAATGATAGAATAATAATAGTTCTATGCAATAGAATTGGCATATTTGAATTGCCAAAATTACTTTTTTCTTGATCGGGAGCAATTATTTTTTTTTTTTTTAAAAAAGACACCCCCCTCCCAGATTTTACCACAATATGCAGAACTGAGCACAATTTAAAAGTTCTAAACTTTACGAATGTTTCACATAATATAGGACCAAAGTCAACCGCGAATGCCGAGTTAGCGGATACGAAGGTTCTACTGTAATGAGAAAAAAATTCGTTTTTTGATAAAATCTTTTCACCTGGTGTGGTACTGGGCCTTTCGTTCACAAACCAAATCTTAAAGGCATTTGAAACAAATAGGTGGATTTTGTTGATTTGTGCTAAGTGTTTATTTTGATGGATTCATGAGTATGCTCGCTAAGATAAAATAGATGTAGTAAATAACTATTTATGTTCATTTATGACAATGCTTTGTTTTGAGCTGTTTCTGCTGAACTGTTTCTGATTGTTAGAAAAAATTCCACCTTCACTTGACATATTTTGAAATTGACAAGATCAAACACTTTTGGATGTTTGGCCCACTACATCGCTACATCGCAAATCTCAGCTGTCTGAGATAGTTGGAAGTGGATCAAAATAAACCACAAAGATGTTTATATTGAACAAACATGCCTGCACATTGTGGGCAAAGTCAATTTTAAAGTAAGTGGACATAAGCTAATTCCCCTCATGGTGACGGGCAGCCAACGAGTCAAAGAAAGCAGTCCAACAATAAGAGCAATTACTGTAAGTAAGGTTTTATTTTTTTAACTACAGTAAAACTCCTGTATGTATCCACTGACTCAGCATCCGTGGTTTCAGTTATCCATAAGTTTTAAATTGCTTGATGGAATAGTGTGGTTGGCTGCCAGTTTTTTAAAAATATGGATCCCAAGCGAAATAAAAGTGATGCAGAAATGGAAATTCAGATATGCCAAGGACCAAATTTTAAAATTGCATTGCTTTATTTCATCACTGTTAGTTATTGTTGTAAACCCTTGTTCTGCCCGATTATAAATTAAATTATCATAATATATGTACAATGTTGTATAGAAAACAACATGGCACAATGACATGTGGTAGGAGAGAGCGTGGCACATCCGGACATGGCTTCCTCTCTTTTATGGCCCGTGCATAAATTTTGAAAAAATTTAGAACTAGAAGGCAGCATGATAAAGCATGCACGTACTTGTTTTCAACAGAATCCTCCAAGTAGTTTTCAAATGAGAATTAAAAATGTATTTTTAACTGGCTTTAGTGGTTGTGAATTGGTATACAGTAGTATAGTTGATGTTGTAACTTCAATATGTATTCTTTCTGCGATTATTGTTGGTCCAGTTCAAAATTGATAAATGAAAAAAATAAAAACTACAAAAAGTAACTATTTATACCATGTTTTGTAAGCATTTCTTTACTAAAGGGTTACATGTATTTCCAGGCTCGCTATGATGAAATATCTACTTGTTAAGCATTGAAACTTAAAGCAAAAGCATTCTTAAATTTTGTGAGAGCTCTATTTTTATAAAAATGCTAGGTGGGACACATTTGGACAGTCCGAATGTGGCACATTCAGTGGCCTTATTTCATGCATTAACTCAAGAGACTGTAAAAAAGTGATTTAGTTCACTATGATTTAACAATATTCATTCATTGATGGACGTCAAAAATGTAGTTCTCAAGCTAACCCCACCTACAATAGCAATGGGTGTATGTCACAATAACTATCTTCATCTATGCGATTGGCTACCCTCACAGCCGGAGCCTTTCTCAGCCCGTTCGACGGGGCCAGCGCCAGCTCCAGCGCGTCAGTTCATCCTATGGGATAGCATGGAATACACTGAGGGCTACATTTTTTTCTATTGTATTCTAATATAATATAATATATTATGTCGGGTTTAACATTTTTTTCCAATATATTCTGTCGTGTGCTATGCAATAGCATGGAATGAACTAACAGGCTGGAGCTAGCCCGTACACGCACTCAGCCCGCCAAACGGGCTGGACCGGGCTGAAAACGGCTTTGTGCAAGGCTCTACTCACAGCCTTACAAGAAATAACCTTCAACACGTTTTATTCATAACAGCACAGGCTTATTATCTTGTGGTTCTTTTGCACATTTTAATAAATAAATCATAAACCTGTCATTGCTGGTATTTATAGCCTGTGTCCAAATGTGCCCCACCATGGGGCATATTCAGACAGTTTGCAGGGGTTTAACACTTTATTTAATTACAAATTTAATTATGATTACAGAATATTGAAAATACACTTAAAAAAATAGTTTTTTTTCTAGGCTTTGAGTAACAAAACATAACATTGAGTATAAATATAAAAAAGTTTGTAAAAAAAATTCCAATAGTGAAAATGTCCGAATGTGCCCCACTCTCCCCCAAATTAAATACGGTTCAGTATTAGCCGCAGATTGGCTTAGAATCCATCCTCCGTAAATACGGACGTTCTACTGTACTCGCATCATTTCTCGAGTTCCAAAATACTGCAGTTTGATTGGATGCCACAACAAATGATAGGGTCAACGTCAAGCAAACTATAAATTTCAAAGACATGCTAATGAAAAGCCTAAATCAATGCCAAATTTCCACCTTCACGTGACATTTTCTGAAATTGACAAACTATGATATTGATTAAAACGGCTTAAGGTTTTATTGTACTGAATGGAGAAAAAATCAGAATGAACTAAACATATCCACACAAGCAGTGTAATATTATTATTATTAACTTGATCAACCCATAGCTAGGCATACGCTCGTCAAAGACTTCCAGCAAGGGTCCAGGGGACCAAAGTAACGAGTTGGGGGGGGGGGGAGGGGTGAGGAGGAGGGGAAGGCGAGGGAGTGCTGTGAAGTGCAGAAATGGAAGTCGTGATGGTGTTATTAGTTAAGAATTTTCTGACTGTCATGGATGTGTTGTGAATAACAGCCTTTTGGAGTGACCTATATGTATATTTGTTTAGTCCTAGCGACCTAAGGTTGTCGTGAAGTGTGTGAGGTACGAGGCCAGTGGCCGACAAGATGATAGGCACAATGTGCACGGCTTCCTGGTGCCACTGAACTCGTTATCTCGTCAGCTAGTGGTTTGTATTTGGATTCCTTTTCCCAATGTTTGCTAACTAGGTTCTTGTTGTAAGGCACTGCTATATCTATAAAATAAGTTTGTTTGTACTATAAGTGTATGAAAGAAGTTATTGTTATTGTTATTACTATTATTTTATTATACACCCCCATAGGGGTAAACACAGAGAAACCAAATTACAATGGTGCATGCAATATATGTTTAAACAACATATTTATTTTTGAAATGATAAAGTTTCATACAAAAGGAATTTTCCAGATAAAACATAGTAGGTTGTTCCGCATTTGAAACGTGTTATAAGGAAAATGTTTTGTTCGTGAATTGAAAGAGTTTTGAGATAAGATGAATTTGAACCGTTATTTCATGGTACGAATTTGATAAGATCATGAATGGAATAAAGAGCACATACATTTGGGTGCAAAATAAAAAAGAAGAAATTCCACCATGATGAGAACTAGCCTCACGGTGGTGAGCAGTGCAGATTCAACGTGACGTTACTAACCTCATGCTTGGCGCAGCATGAAAGCCAAGACGACAGTTTTGAATCTCTCCTCTAAAACAAAAAATCAAACACGTGTCACATTAACCCTATTGAACTGCATTAACAATGCCTATAGGCCATCATAGGCGTGTGCAGCGTATTTCATGCATAGGGTGTGTCTACCAAAGTATCGATACTTAAAATATCAATATTGTATGTATTTTTATATCGACATTTTTCATATTGTTATATTTAATATCAAGTATATTACCTGGCCACTGATAGCAGACCACTCCAAAAGTAGTTTATTGAACATGTAGAGAGTCTTTGAAAGTTTTACGGCAAAAATGTCAAGTTAATTAAAAAATAAAAGTTAAAAAAGTAATACGATATTTTCTGACATTTAGAGTGTGCAGCTGCACACCCTACACACCCCGTGCGCACGCCTACGTATGCCATAAACGTGTGGCCTACGTACTTGATTTCCAGAAGCTCACGAGCCTTTAATGCCATGTGCTCAACAAGTTGAACATGTCTAGTTTGAAGATCTGTCAATCTTGGTATATCTTCCCAAGGTAACACGAGCCAGTGAAGGCGTGCCTAACAGTCAAGTAGCTTATGTAGTAGCTCCACTCCTATTCCTATCAGCAGTCACTCTTAATATCAGTTAATATCAAACCTTTGGGTATTGGTCGTTAATAATAACAGCCCGGTCATCAGCAAAGAGGCGTTGATTAGAATCTTTCATTGAGTGCAGCAATCCAAGGCTCCAATGGCCCCCTTTTTTCGTAGGATTGACATCGTCATCACTCGATGCACGTTTTTGAGCTTTGGCCATTAACCTAATCTGGGCTTATTCACCGCCACACCTGGATAGGATACTGAAGGCGCCCTAAACAAACAAGTCACATCTTTGATGACCAGCCTACCTACCTCAGGTCCCGTACCTAGTCCGAAATCACTTCGCACAGTGAGTGAGCAAGTGTTACCACAGGCTGCCCAGCTTTTGAAGCCGGGCGAAAATGCAAATTCATAATTAAATCAGGTCAATTACGATTGTTTATGAAGGCGCCTTTACACGATGATAGGTTTGGCGATAGTTGACAGCGACAACTATCTTCGTGTAAATGAGGCTTCATATACAGTAGTATCCAAAATATTACAGTACTGGAATATATTTTGATAGTAGAAAACATTAAAAATTAAACAGTAAAGCTGACATTAGACATCATTTACACGAAGATAACTGTGGCAATAGTCGCTGTCGCTGTGATGACAGCAACTTTCGCCAAAACTATCGTGTCAACGCGCATTAATGATTGCCAAATGTTACTCCCCTGTTTGGATTAGGTTCAAATCACCTGATTAATGTACCAAGCATGCAGGCTGTAGCAACACGACCGCCGCGAAGTTATAGTTCGGGACGGGACAGTTCGATTCAAAATTTGATTCAAACCTCACTGCGATGCTTCACACGTTCCCACCATGGTTGAAAACACGTTGAAATGGGGACTCTGCCGGATGCTGTCATTGGTCGTTTTATAGGGTGCGCCACTGGAACGCGCACAATATAGCAACGCCGCGAATTTCAAAAGTGAAACATTTGTTCAAGATACTTTTATTCGTACCGTAGTTAGATGGTCTGCTCTCATACATGATATTATTTTATGTGG